>JAJIBD010014239.1:0-14917 GCA_021461705.1 Cryptotis parvus
GCAGACCTCAGTTCCTCACATCAAGAGTGGCTTGTGACCTTCCTACAGTCCTCTAGGTGGCCCAGCAAGAATTCCAATCTCATTCCACACACTGGATCTAGTCCCCTAACTACAGAGCTAAGCAGTAAGTAAGCCTTGAATCACACCCAAAATAAACCTACCTTTCACTGAGCAGAATTTGAGGCCCTCGAGAACTTGGGGCATCCTCCTTCTAATGCCCAACTGCCTTGCAATAGATAGGACATGAGAGCCAGGATGGCCTTAAGCGAGGCCCAAGCCTGGTTTGAATCCCAGATCCCCTGGGGCACCCTACACAGGCCTAGATAGTTCCTGAGTGCAGAGCCAGGAGTAAGACCTGAACATCATGGAATGTAGCCCCCCAAACAAAACAAAAAAAAAAGAAAACTTGACTTTCAGTAGACACCCCATGCCTTTTACTTGCATCAGCTAGATAAATCCAGGATCCAGGAAGTCCCAAAGACTTCCTGACAAATGGCAACCACACGGAGGGCAAGGTTAGGGAGATGTCTGGGGGCCTCTGAGAGACTCCAAGTGCCCTCAGGACTCCGGAATTTGCATGCAGACTGATCCTGCTTGGTCTTCCACTTAGCCACTCTGCCTTTGTGTGCCCTCAAGGCTGATAAACCCTGCCCTACTCCCATTTGATGCTTGTAGAATGCAAACATCCAAGTGACTGTTATAATCGAAAAGAGTGATGCTATTCACTTTGGCCCACTCAGAAGGTCTCTAGACCTAGACTAAATTCAGTCCTTCATTCATCTACAGCATGCCGGGTTCCAGGAGGTCTCTAAGTGATTGCGGACTTAACAGTCCAGTGGGGTCAGCGGCGGCAATTGGCTCCAGTTCATTGAAGAAACTAAAACTCAGAAGATGGGTTGGTAAATTTGACTCATTTGTTCATTTACGCTTTGGGCCAAGTACTGAGGACCAAAGATGAGTAAGTCGTTTTGGAGTCATGCTCTAACTACCTTAATAACAGCTCAGCCCATGCTTCCACGAGCAAGTGAGTGGGGAGCTAAGGAGAGAGCAACTGGTACCCATGGGGGTGATGGATGGGAACCACCTGACCTGTAGCAGGATGCCGCACTATGCCCAGGGTAGGGGAGGGAGGCAGTCAGGGAGAACGGCTCGAATCTTGCGATGTCAAGGTTCTACTCTGTATTTCCAGAAACGCTCCCTGAGACCACTGGGTCTCTCCCTCCATCTAAAAAAATAAGAGGTCCTGCCTGGGAACCTGCAGTTCGGGGTCTAAACCTCTGACCTTTCTATCCCATCTCTGCTTAGTTTAAACTTGGTCCCAGCCAATGTCCGAGGTTGACCTGGGACTGTCAATCAAGTCCCTCAAAGAAAAGTGCCAAAGGAACCAGAGTGATAATACAGCAGGTAAGGTGCTTGCATGCAAGCATGCAGCTGATCATGGTTCAGTCCCCAGCATCTCACATGGTCTCCCTGAGCACTGTCAGGAGTAATTCCTGAATGCAGAGCCAGGAGTAACTCCTGGGTATAGCTAGGTATGGCCAGAAACAAACAAAAACAATTATTTTTTAAAACTCAACTATAAGTAAATTGGTAAATCATGGCTCTTTAATAAAATTTTTAAAAAAAAGAAGAAAAAAAAAGAAAAGGAAAAAATAACAAAGAGACAAGAAGAGAAAATAAAAAAGATTAGAAAAGAGAAAAGAAAGGAAAAGAAAGGAAGAGAAGAGAGAAAATGAAGAGAGAGAGAAAAAAAGGAAAGGAAAAAGAAAAAGAAAAAGATAGGAAAAAGAAGAGGGAAGAGGAGAGAAGAAAAGAAAACAAAAAGAAGAAAGGAGAAGAGAAAAGAAGAGAAGAAAGAAAAGAAAAGAAAAAGAGAAGAGAAAAAAAAGAAAGAGAAAAGAAAGGAAAGGAAAGGAAGGAAAGGAAAGGAAAGGAAAGAAAAGAAAAGAAAGAGAAAAAGAAAGAAAAGAAAAGAAAAGAAAGAGAAAGAGAAAAGAAAAGAAAGAAAAGAAAGAACCAAAGATCACAGCATTGATCTTTGAGATCATAGTATTGAGCTCTCAGAATCTGCAGATTTGAGTTCCAAGAGGCGGAGCTCCCAGGGGGCGGGACCTGAGAGCTGGAGGCGCGGCATGCCCGCCCAGGGGCAGCACATTCAGCCAATGAGATACCGGGGGGGGAAACCCCGCCTCCTAGTATAAAAAAAAGACCGCGGAGTCGGGGCCGCGGAGCGGAGGTCCCAGTCGGAGCCGGTAACTTTGCTGTGTCTGCGCTGCTCGGAGCGGGAGCCCTCAACTCCCCAGGATCTTAGTCCTGGCTACACCGGCTGGTCTGGAGCGCGGTTCCGATCGGCCTTTCTTCACGCTACTGGACTGCGGAGAAGGTTCGGGACCGCGATCGCTCGTCACGGGAGAACAGCTGCCCCAGACCTGTGGCCGCCCGGACTGACCCTCTCCCTGCCCGCCGCCCCTGCAGGCTATCGCCCGCGGCCATGGCTGACCACCTGATGCTCGCCGAGGCTACCGCCTGGTCCAGAGGCCACCGCCCGCCGCTCCCGGCCCTGGCCCTCACGTGCCGGACTCTGCCGCCGTACGCGGGCCGGGCCTGGACAGTGGGCTACGGCCTCGGGGGTCCCTCTGGGCCCGCCGCCGCCGCTCCCGGGTCCCCTGGCGTACAGGCTTTGGGGCCGCCTCCAGCCTTTCAACCCTTCGCGGCTGGGCCTCCGCCGGCCGCCGCCCGCACCTGCAGCCCGTGGCCACGCTGTACCGGGCCGTGCGGCCGCGCGCCCCCGGAGCCGCAGGGGTGGCCCTGGGCCTGCAGCCGGCGCCGCAGTCCTGCCCCGCCGCCGCCCGCCGCACGCCCTGGGTGGCATGGACGCCGAGCTCATCGACGAGGACGCGCTGACGTCGCTGGAGCTGGAGCTGGGGCTGCACCGCGTGCGGGAGCTGCCCGAGCTCTTCCTGGGCCAGAGCGAGTTCGACTGCTTCTCGGACCTGGGCTTAGCGCCGCCCGCCGGCTCGGTCAGCTGCTGAGCACCGCCCAGCGCCTGCCCGGCGGGGCCCCAGGTCCTGGAGGGGCCTGACGGTCCTCTGCGCCCCGCACCGAGCCCCCTGAGCTCAGCACGCACCCTCCGTGAGGGTGGGGGGGGACAGCGGTTAGCGCACCCACACCACGCCGGCCGGCGGCCTGCGGGTGACCATCTGGCTTCACCTCTCCTGGCCTCCGCGGTAAAACCGAGGGGCTGAAGCTGGACTCCTGGTTCTTGGATTGAGTCCTCCACTCTCCTCCGCCCCAACTCCAATCTGAGCCATTCCAGGGCCCTGCCTGATTCCCGCTAGTCCTCCTTGGTTGCCCGCTGTGGTCCCACCCCTGCGGCCCCGGGCGGGAAGCCCATTCTGCCCCAGCCACCGCAGCGGGAAGCAGTGTCCCATTTGGCTTCCGAAAACCAAAATAAAACTGGGTCACTTTTACTGTCTGGTGTTTTCATTTCCCTATCGCAACCCTCCTGGACTATATTTGGTTTCCGGAGCCCTGGGGTGTTGGGGGAGACCTCGCGGGGGATGCAGCGCTGTTGCGGGCAGTGCCCAGGGGAGGAACCGGGTGGTTGCTTTGTGCGATTGTTCACGCTTACTCCGGAAGGCAGAGACTGCCGTGGCCGACCCCCAGCCTCACGGGTCCTGGGAGGGCGGCGTGCCAAGGAGCGCTCAGGGCGCTGCCCACACCTGTGTCCGGGGGCAACCCCAAGGCCAGAGGTGAGCAGGCAGTACCGAGGGCTCAGCAGTCCGGGACTCCACGTGGACTTCACAGGTCCTTTCGGGAAGGAAGGTTCTGGTCTCGGGTGATGGCGAATCTCAGGCCCCAGATGATCAGGCCAAGCACCCTGGCAATGATAATGATGTTTATTCTTGACAGCGGGCGCGCTAATCTGGTCGGTGCCCACGTCCTGGTGGGGTTAGGTAGACTGACCTAGAGCCAAGGCCGAGAGGACAGGCTGCCCAGCAGGAAGCCCAGAGGAGGGAGCAACTCAGCAGGCGGCCGGTGGCATCTGGGAGGCTCCGGAGACTGGAGCCGGACGGCTCCTGTGCTGGGCAGAGCCTTTAAGGCCGCGCCCCTCGGTAGGAGCTGAGAAGGCAGGTCAGAGAGAGCAGGTGGGATGGCGGCGGGCTCTGGAAGGGACAGCAAAGGTTTGATGGCCTGGTGGTGACTTGGTGAGCTCCCAATCACAGTGAAGTGTCATGTGGTGTTCAGGCTAGTGGAGCTTTGGTCCAGTGATGACCGGCATGAGTTCTGACCACCATGAGTTCTGACCACCCTCCGCTGCTGGATCTCTCTGGGAGGTTCCTTGGTGGTGCAGGCTTGGGACCCGCCTGGGAGGGAGGTCTATCACCCTAACTGCAGCCTGGGTCTCCCTGGCACACGCGTGCCTGGTCAGCTCTGGAGACGGTGGGCAGGTGTGGCGCCAGGAGCCAGGAGCTGGCTAAAGGCAAAAGGTTTCCCTGGAAGTATGGGGCGCTTGGGTTCCTCAGGACCAGCAGAGGACCCGCAGAGTTGAAGAAGGTCAGTGTTGCCCCCCAAAAAGGGGAGGAGAGCATGCAAAGGGATTGGCGGCCACTGTGCGGTTCCCTTAAGACTCGGTTTCCCCACCTTGACAGCGGCACTGAAGAGCCTGCCGGCAGTTTCACGGGCAGTCGGCCTCTGAGAGCCGTGGGGCAGACCTGGGAGAGGCTGGGCAGCTGGTAGGAGCCTGAGTGCTCCCCTGGGAAGGGAGCACAGTGAAGGCCCCACCCTTCCTCTCTCCAGCGCGGGGCCAGCAGGAGGGTCCAGCTGCTGCACTGTTGCCTGTCCCCTCTTGCCAGAGGGCTGGAGAATGGGCAGCAGACAGGTAGACGGAGAAGGCAGGACTGGGCGCCCACTGTCAGGATCCACAATCCCAGACAGTCTCTGAGACTCTCCACAGAGTCTGTGAGTCCTTCGGTCTCAGTTTCTACTCCCTGGGGACCAAAGCAAGTCCCCTCCCTTCCCTGCCCTCCTTCCCTCCCTTCCCTGCCCTCCCCCTCCCCTTCCCTGCTCTCCCCTCCCTTCCCTGCTCTTCCTTCCCTTCCCTGCTCTCCCCCCCCCTTGCCTGCTCCCCCTCCCTTCCCTGCTCCTCCCCCCCTTCCCTGCTCCTCCCCTCCTTCCTGCTCTCCCTCCCTTCCTGCTCTTCCTTCCCTTCCCTGCTCTCCCCTCCCTTCCCTGCCCTTCTCCCTTCCCTTGCCTGCTCTCCCTCCCTTGCCTGCTCTCCCCCCCTTCCCTGCTCTCCTCCCCTCCCTTGCCTGCTCTCCCCTCCCTTCCCTGCTCTCCCTCCCTTGCCTGCTCTCCCCCTCCCTTCCCTGCTCTTCCTTCCCTTCCCTGCTCTCCCCTCCCTTCCCTGCCCTCCTCCCTGCTCTCCCCTCCCTTCCCTGCTCTCCACTCCCTTCCCTTCTCCTCCCTCTTTCCTTCTCCCTCTCCCCTCTGCCCCCTCCCTCCCCTTCCATTCTATTCCATTCCCTTCCCTCCCTTCTCTTCCCCTCTTCAGTAACTGCTTCCTGTGGATCCAGCTCTTATCTCTCACCACCTCCCTGGGGCTACCTCCTGGACCAATGGCTTCTAATTTTCTACTTAGTGTGATCTTGGAACTGTGAATGAATGAGGCCCTCTCAGGTGTGGGGAATCTATTGGGACCCTGGTATTTTTTCCATTCAGTTTTCTTTTACTCTTTATTTTTCTTCCTTCTTGCCTTCCTTCCTTCCTTTCTTCCCTCCCTCCCTCCTTCCTTCCTTCTTTCTGTCTTTCTTTTCTGTGGGGGCAGCCACACCTGGTGGTGCTCAAGGGTTACTTTTGGCTCTTTGCTCAGGACTCACTCCTGGACATGCTCAGGGATCCACATGTGGTGCCAGGGATTGAGCCTGGGTGGGCTGCATAGAAGGCAAACACCGTCCCTCTGAGCTATCTTTTCATTCTTTTGATCCATTCCCAGGGGGTTCTGAAAGCCACAGAACCACGCGGTCCCAGGGATGGAGTCAGGGTACCACACGTGCCAGCTCTGTGCTCTACCCCCTGAAGCTTCTTTCTTTCCCTGTGAAGCTTCCCTGGACCTAAGTCTTTTTATTTAGAAGCCTCTTTGGGGTGACTAGATTTCATCACCTTGTCATTTGTCAAGCTCAACTCTTAAGAGCTGCAGATGGGATAGCCCCTAGGGCTGCATGGTGAGTGGCGGCACTCACAGGTGAGAACAGTCTGGGTTACCGCCACGGAGCCCCTGATTTCAGGGGGTGCCTTTCTATCAGAGTTTAGAACGGGCGTGCTTATTTTTCATTTAGTTTTGTTTGGGAGGGGGCAGACACACTGGCTGTGTTTGTAATTTACTCCTGCTCTGTGCTCAGGGATACTCCAGGCAGGGCTCGGAGGAACGTACGGGGTATCGGGGATCAAACCCAGGTCAGCATGTGCAAAGCACCCTCCCCGCTGTACGCTGGCTCGGGCCCAGAAAGGGCTGTGTTTAAAGCAGCCAGGACGGGCTTCCCACAGCAAGCCAGGCATGGGACAGGCCTGGGAGTGTTGACAGGAGGTGTAGGGGGCAGCCCCCTCACAATCGGCAGTGTGGAATAGGGTGAGCACAGAACAGAGAGCAGAAGCTCAGGCAGATGCGGCCACCCCAAGAGCGCTGGAACAGAAGGGGCCCTTCAGAGTCCCCAAATCTCTGCCCATCAGACAATGGACGCGGCTGCCCAGGAAGGCCTCTCACTGTGGTGCGGCGGGACGACTCTCCCAGCGAGACCGGACAGGGTGAGCGGCCGCCCTCCCACCCACTTCCTACCCCTGCCCTTGGTCCCGGCCTCTGTATCGTGAAAAAATTCCTACCGAAGGAAGGTCTGCCTTGTAGGTGAGCAGAGACCACTCCTGGTACAGAAGGCAGTTCACAGGGGAGTCTGCCATGCGTGTGGCTGATCCTGGCTCTATCTCTGCATCACATGGTTCCCTGAGAAACATTGGCTGTGGGCCCCCCAAACCCCCTACCCCTGCAAAAGACAACAAAGCCGACAATAGTACAGTGGGTAGGTGTTTCCTTGCATGCAGACGATCTGGGTTCAATCCCAGTCATCCCATATGGTCCCCCCAAGTACCTCCAGGAGTAATTCCTGAGCGCAGAGCCAGGGAGTAACCCCTGAGCATCGTCAGGTATGCCCCCAAAAAAAGAAAAAAAAACAACAAAAGGATCTGGTATTTTGGAGGTTTTTTTTGGAGAGGGACCTCCAGGCAAGTTTCAGTCAATGTGAGGGCTCAGGCCCTGCCGTGTTGGGGATTAGCCGAGTCAGCCGCAGGTACTCCGCGCCACATCAGGAGTCCCTGAGCTCTAGTGAAGCGGGGTCGGTGTGGGGCCAGGGACGGAAGCTGCCAGGGACGAAAGTCCCATGCTGTCTTCCTGAGATCTGTCCTCCTCTCCACAGCCCAGCCCGGAGGGTGGCCGGCAGCCATGTGTTGAGTAAGTGAGGCCGCCTGAGCCCGGCTTTCCCAGGCAGCTTAGACGCTTTAGCCGATTACTCAGTAATCCTGGGACCTCCTTAATCCATGCTGGCCTGACTCGGCACCAACAGCTCTCCCACACGCTGGGATGGCCCGGTCACTGCCCACCGCAGGACGCAGGGCCACTTGCTGACAGCACCTGGGTGACATGGGGGCTCCACGGCTTCCCTCGCCGTAAAGAACACCCCCAGGCTCCCCACTGCAAAAGGCAGGAAACTGGGGCTCAGACGGAACGTCTCCTCTAACGTCACAGTCCAGTGAGCGGACGGCGAGTCTGCCCACTCCGGTCTGTCCAGGGCTCTGCCCTCCCCAGCTGGGGCCTGAACCAGAGTGGAAAGGGCAGAGTCCCTGGCCTGCTTCTGCCGCCTGTGACAGGAGACAGGGGAGGAAGTCACACCGTACTAGGTCACAGCAGCAGCTCTAGCCCGCCAGAACAGCCCCGATCTCAGGGCCTGTTTGTGAGGGTCTGGAGAGCAGGTCTCTGAAGAGGGGGACAGCCAGGACCCCTGCCTAGAGAGGTCCTGCACGTGAGGGGTGAGCTCTGGCACTAATACCAGCCTAGAGCAGGAGAGAGCTGAGCTGAAGCCTAGGGAGCTGGTGGCAAGGAAGGGTGGGGGCAGCCAGGCACAGTCGGTGGGGCATGGAGGGGAGAGGACCGGGGTCCTGGGGTCCAGGATAGGGACTGTCTGTCCTGGAGTCTGACAGGGATGCACCAAGGTCGCCTCTCACTTGCCCTGAGAGCACCTCTGACAAGAGCCGTGAGCAGGAAGATGGGACCTAATGACCGCAGACACTCTCTCCGCCACCCAGCCCAGACCCGGCGCCCCTGCACCCCTGCTCCTGGGCTGCGGCCTCACCACCTTCCTCTGCAGGAAAGACCTATTTCTGTTTTGTTTTGTTTTTGTTTTTGTTTGAGGGCCAGGTCTCATGGTTCTCAGGGGTTACTCCTGACTCTGCACTCAGGAATTCTTCCTGACGGTGCTCAGGACTATGTGGGCTACCGGGATTGAACCCAACTCAGCCAAGTACAAGACCCTACCCATTGTACTATCTTTCTGGCCCCCAAAGATCTGTTTCCTCATATTAGCATCAGCTGGAAGGAGCCGTGCTGCCTGGGAGCTGAGGTCGAGAAAGATGCCTCCTCGCTGGAGTACCCCTGGAACTGGCAGCTCTGAGCTCTGGTTCCAGCTCAGCTCTGGATTGAGGCCTTGGGTCTATCCTTTGGGATCTCCAGGTTCTGGAAGATGAGGACACCATTTCTCTCCCTCTTACCTCACAGGTGCTGGGCAGCAGAGAGGAAGCTGGACCGAGGGATGAGGATAGGGCTTAGCTTCCCCCAGCACTGAGGGACCAGCCTCTGGGGCCGGGGTACAGAAGGCCTACCATGCATTTTCTCCTTGAGTCCTCACAACAGTCCAGGAAGAGGGCGCTGGCCTCCTTAGAAGTCCTCTGGTCTCATTCTAGGCAGCTGAGGCTCAGAGAGGTTAAGTAACTGCCTGAATAACACATAGCCTGGCAAAGGGAGACACTTGTAAACTGGGCAGAGCTCTAGGGAAGAGGTAAAGGGTAGGGGGAATGTTGGCTATCAATAAGCAGGAAGACCGGATATCCCCTAGGGAGCAGGGTGTGACAGAGACCGAGCTGGAAGCCCTAAACAGCTCAGTGACCTATATGTGATCCCAAAGTATGATTATCTGGCTATAACATTTGTGGAAGGATTCCCATACTCAGTTCCATTTTCTGTGACTGTTTTGAAGTAGACATACCTTGAAGAGTGTCTCCACATCATATTCCTTCACACTTGGGGCGAATGCTGCAACAAGAGCTGTCTGTCCAGTCACCCCAAAGTGACTCACAATATCTCTCAACCCTCTCCGTGATCTGACGTGATACGTTATTATTCGGGTTATGCAGAGGTGAGGAGGCAGGCTCTGAACAGGTGAAAAGACTTGCTGCCACACAGCGAACACGGCAGCAAGTGAAAGTACGTGGTGTTTTAGACGAGTGCTCACAGTGGGAGATAGTTAAGGGGCTGGCTCAGCTCCTGTGGGAAAGTGAGGCAGAACGTCTCCTAAGTGAGCTAAAGAGCAGAAAAATTCATTTTTGCTGGCGGTGCCCAGTCATTCAGACCTTGACCTGGCTGCTTCCTTCTCATTGCTCTGTCACTCGTCTCCCGAGCTCACAGCTAAGCAAGCGCTCGGAATTCGAGTTGACTCTTCCCCTTCGTTCCCATCTTTATCTTTGAAGTGATGCTGGGCCACTCCCATGTTCAGCCTCTCAGAAGAAGAAGCAAGCAAGGAGGTAAAAAAGAAAAGATCCAACATTTTTTCCTTCTATTCGATCACTGTTTTATGGAGCGCCAGAGATTAAAGCGAGGGCCTTGCATATTCGAGATATTTACCACTGAATTACATCCCCAAGCCAATGTTTAAAGCCCATATATACCCAATGTTTTAAAGCCCATATATACCTCTCACTTCTACTTAGATTCTCTTGACAAGAATTTAATTCACATCACCACAGTTAATTACAAGAGTCACTGGGAGATATGATTGTAGCTCTTTGGATTGTAGCTAACTCTATGCTCCTCAATAACTCAGTTGCTCTGGGAGGTGGTAAGGATGAATTTTGAGGATAATCAACCATCCATATCATAGCAAGCAGCCAGAATAAGTGGCCCCATGGAGATCAAAACTCATGTCTCTGCTCCGTGCCTGGGAGGGGTGGCAAGATGTCAGAGGATGGAGTCTGGAGTGCAGTGAAGCGTGGGAACTTAGCAGATGGGTATCAGCCCTTCACTGCGGAGCTTTGGGTTCCTCGTTCCCTTCTTTGAAGTTTCTGTATCTATAAATCAGGGCCACTGATGGGACACCTCCATGAGTAGCTACCGTGAAAGCACTTCATAAAAGTTCATGACACATACCAGGTACACACACACTAGGTAGTGCAGAGTCTCATGTGAAGACACGGAAGGGGTGTTCCAGGGAGGCGCAAAATGTGCTGTGACCAGGGCATGAATGAATAAGGCTTGAGAGGAAGGCAACAAGGTCATGCCCTCAACCTGTGGGTTAACCTGTCCGTGCCCCTCAACCTGTGGGTTAACCTGTCATGCCTCAACCTGTGGGTTAACCTGTCCGTGCCCTTAACCTGTGAGTTAACCTGTCCGTGCCCTTAACCTGTGGGTTAACCTGTCATGCCCTTAACCTGTGGGTTAATCTGTCCGTGCCCTCAACCTGTGGGTTAACCTGTTGTGCCTCAACCTGTGGGTTAACCTGTCCATGCCCTCAACCTGTGGGTTAACCTGTCCGTGCCCTCAATCTGTGGGTTAACCTGTCCATGCCCTTAACCTGTGGTTAACCTGTCCGTGCCCCTTAACCTGTCCATGCCCTTAACCTGTGGGTTGACCTGTCGTGCCCTTAACCTGTGGGTTAACCTGTCCGTGCCCTTAACCTGTGAGTTAACCTGTCAGTGTCCTTAACCTGTGGGTTGACCTGCCGTGCCCTTAACCTGTGGGTTAACCTGTCCGTGCCCTTAACCTGTGGGTTAACCTGTCCGTGCCAAGCACCAAAGTGGGATTAGCCCCTTGACACCCAAAGTGGAGCCCCAAACCCAAACAGCAGCAACAAGAACGCACGGCCTCAGGTTGGGAGCCCCAGGGTTGTTCTAGGGGAGCCCTTTTGAATCACGCTGGGAGTCCCAGCTAGTTCTAGCAGCTTTTTAGAATGAGTGCTTTGGGTTGAGTGTGTGCTCCATGCTGGCACCGTTGCAAGGTTCCTACAGAGGTACCCAGCCCTTTCGATGGTTCCTGGAGTTCTCCAGTGCTTGGAGCAAGTTGGACACCATGAGTCATTTTGGTAATGACCCACACAGTAAGGTGACCTCCTTGGGTGCTGGAGTCACTGGACTTTTGGCTTTGTGGCCTCTATCCTTGACCTCCCTGTCTGTTCTTCAGCAATAGTTTTCCAGAAGGCTGGTTAGGGCTGGTCACGTTTTCTGAGAGCCCTTATAACTGGCAGTTATGGTTGCTTAGATATGGTTGCCTAGATATGGTGCAATACTCTCTTTTTCACAGCAGGTGGCAGCACCACACCAATGACCCCTACAGGGACCTGCACAGCTGGAAAGGGAAAGGAAAACTTCGTTTCTGTAACCCTTAAGCTTGGGGAGTTTTCTCCATCTTGGATGAGAGCCTGGAGCAGAGGAAACTGAACGGAACATTTGGGGTCAAGTCCCAGCTTTGTCACTTACTGTCTGTGGAACTTTGCACCAATCTTGCTTCTGGCTGGCAGATTGGGTCACCAATGAAGGTATTAAAATGAAGGTATTAAACCAAACCTTCATTTGGGGTTACTGGGGCGTGATTGGGGCCAACATGAACTGCTGGGCTCAGACACAGAGTATGAAAGAATAGCAAGGGGTGGGGGTGCAGGGTGGTCTCACAGGGTTGTGGGAACAGTGGGTGTCCGGGAAGCCGAAGTTCCGTTTTTTCCATTGTGCACAGAGAGAGCCATTCCCAGAGGCATGCACCCAAACGGGCAGCGCCAAGGCACCAGAACCAAAGTTTGGGGGCCCATGATGTGTATTACTTTTCAATTTTATTCGTTTGTTTGTTTGGTGCTGGTGCAAACCAGGGCCTCACACTGGCAAGCGAGGAGCCACTACTGAACCCGATCCCAGTCCCCTTGATGGCTCTTTTAAAAGAAGCATCAGGAGGAGTTGTCACTTTTAAACTCTCTTTGCCTTGCATGCAGCCAGCCCACAGGGTGCACTAGCACAGCCCTGGCGGGACCCAGCTAACCCAGCAAATGGGGCCCAACGCAGCATCCTCAAGTGCCTACCACGCCCGCATGAGGCTGTGAGCTTGGTGCCTGGTGACCGATATCCAGAGGCGTTCCACGGCTCTACTGTCTGGGATCCCTGGGGCCAAGTGACTGCCACAGCCAGACAGACAGACATGGGAGCACTGATACTGAAGTGTGAGACCCCAGAGCACATGTGTGATGTGCCATGACAATGGGCCAAGTCTAGGGAGCCTCACAGCCAGGCCAAGTGGGACCCCATGACTGCAACAATGAAGCAAAGAGAACTTTAGTTTGGGGCCACACCGGCAGGACTTGGGGGACCATATGGGGTGATGGAGGTCGAATCTGTGTCAGCTGCTTGGAAGGCAAGTGCCCTACCCACTGCACTCTCCTCCCCACCCGATCTATCTTTATTTATTGCTTGTTTTTGGGTCACACCTAGCAATGCTCACGGGTCGCTTCTGGTTCTAGACTCAGGAATTACTCCTGGCACCAGGTCAGCCGCATACAAAAGCAAATGCCTTACCGGGCTTGGCTATTGCTCGGCCCCTATTTTTCTTTTTTCTGTTCAAATATTGAAGCTGGAGCCAGGGAAGAGAGACAGAGGCAGAGCACACACATGTCCTTGCATGTAGGGAGCCTGCAGGGACCCCCGACACCAAGGCCTGGCCCCTAACGCCCAGGGGTGTCACACTCCCCAACACCCAAGCCTGGCCGGCAGCCCAGCTAGTGGTCGGGCCTGAGCATGCCAGAGTTGCTTGGGCTGCTGGGGACCACCAGAGACACCCCATTGGTGATGCCAGGGACCAAATCAGGTTGGCGCATCCACGGCCTGAGCCTTCTACCAGCTCCCCCAGCCCCCACTCTTTTATGGCGCCCCTCAGGCTGTCATGATCCCGTTTCCGTGTTCCTCCCTCACAGCCCTGAGCACGCCCTGAACTGGTCTTGCCTTTGTTGACTTTCTGTCCTAGACAGCCATCTACTGTCTACTCCCCTGCGAGCAGGGGCTGTGAGAGTGTGGCGTGGCCTTGGCACCTGAAACAGTGCCTGGCACGCCAGCGGTGACCGGACAAACACTGCCGCCCGACGAACAAAAGGGAGCACGCCCAGCCCCTGCCCACGGGTCCCTGGCCCCTGGTCTTCCCGAGCCACTCGGTTCCGCCTTCCCAAGGCACGGCTGCTCCTGCGGGGACCTTCTGCCTGGAGGGGCGTCGGGCCCGGAAAATCCAGGCTCCCTTCTGAGCTCCCAGCGGAGGCTGCAAACTGGGAGTCTCGCTGGCGCCTGGTGGCTGTGGGGACCCCCTACAGAGGATGGGACACCGCATGGAGTGGAGCGGGGCCAGCTGGCCACAGCCCCCTGTAGGTCAGCCTGGGGACCCCTACAGAGGATGGTATGACACCGCATGGAGTGGGACCAGCTGGCCACAGCCCCCTGTAGGTCAGCCTGGTGCCCGGACGCTGTGGTGACCACAGAGCCAGGAGCAGATGTCCTTCTTGCCTTCCAGGAGGGGGAAGTGACCGCAAGGGAAGGGAAAGACCAAAGAGGCCCGTGAGGGGACAGGGAGGAGATAAGGGGAGGGGTCTGGTCCGGGGTCTCCCGGGGGCACCTGCTTCCCAGCACCCCTCTTCCTTCTGTGGAGATGGGAGCCATTAGCGTGGGCTAACGAGGGCTGATGCCTGAAGCAGCCGACTGGTCTAAAGCAGATGTTTTAGCAGGTCTCATCTGCTCCGGTCTCCTGCTCCCAGTAAATCCACCCTACAGGGCGGTGCCGAGGCATAGAGAGATTACGGCATTTGCCTTACCGTGCCACACCCTGTTCCTTCAGAGGTACTGCCTGGTCCCTGATAATGCTCACTGTGTCCCCCACCCCCAATCCACCTTCCCTTCATAGGCCAGGCTAATCAGGCCACACACAGAGCCTGAATCTCTGTGTTCTACTGGGGTGGACATTTTGCACCTAAGGTCTCCATGTGCTGGGCTCAGCTGGTGCTGGTCAGACCAGTCTGTCCCTCCCCGCTCTGGGTCGCTTCAGGTCTGCATTTCAGGCCCAGAATCTTTGGTCTTCTCAGGTGGAGGAAGGAAGTGCCATGATTCTGGCAGAACTTGCCACAGCGCCAACCTGGCCTTGGTACGATCATTCCGCCACCCACCTCCCTGCATCCCACTGGCCAGAGCTAGTACCACAACCCACCCAAAGCCAGCGGGGTGGCAGGTGGAAGCCCCAGATTACAGATCTCCCTCTCCTCCCCGGGTCTGTGGACCAATCCCCAGCTGTTGGCTTCCTGGGGTCACTCCCTTGGTCTGACCAGGGCTTGTGATTGCATGGGGCACCATCTGCTCTGCAGAGCGCCTCACTCAAAGTCACATGGCCCAGCCCAGCCTCTGTGCCCAGCCCTGCTCTCTCATGCCCCCACCAACAGATGCTACCCTCAAGCCGGAGGAAACAAAAGGAGCCACCAGTTTAACAATAAGAAGGGTCCTAAGAGGGGCCGGAGCGATAGCGCGTCGGGTAGGGCGTTTGCCTTGCATGCGGCCAACCTGGGTTCAATCCCTGGCATCCCATATGGTCCCC
>JAJIBD010014240.1:0-35405 GCA_021461705.1 Cryptotis parvus
CCAGGCTGGAGGGAGGCAGTGACCCAGGGCTGGAGGGAGGCAGTGACCCAGGGCTGGAGGGGACACAGTGACCCAGGACTGGAGGGCGCAGTGACCCAGGCTGGAGGGATGCAGTGACCCAGGGCTGGAGGAGGCAGTGACCCAGGCTGGAGGGGATGCAGTGACCCAGGGCTGGAGGGGATGCAGTGACCCCGGGCTGGAGGGAGGCAGTGACCCGGGGCTGGAGGGAGGAGGCAGTGACCCAGGGCTGGAGGGAGGCAGTGACCCAGGGCTGGAGGGACACAGTGACCCAGGACTGGAGGGCCGCAGTGACCCAGGCTGGAGGGATGCAGTGACCCAGGGCTGGAGGGAGGCAGTGACCCAGGCTGGAGGGATGCAGTGACCCAGGGCTGGAGGGATGCAGTGACCCCGGGCTGGAGGGAGGCAGTGACCCGGGGCTGAGGGAGGCAGTGACCCAGGGCTGGAGGGAGGCAGTGACCCAGGGCTGGAGGGACACAGTGACCCAGGACTGGAGGGACGTGAGTGACCCAGGCTGGAGGGATGCAGTGACCAGGGGCTGGAGGGAGGCAGTGACCCAGGGCTGGGGGGATGCAGTGACCAGGGGCTGGAGGGAGGCAGTGACCCAGGGCTGGAGGGAGGCAGTGACCCAGGCTGGAGTGACGCAGTGACCCAGGCTGGAGCTGACGCAGTGACCCAGGTTGAGGGAGGCAGTGACCCAGGGCTGGAGGGACGCAGTGACCCGGGCTGGAGGGACGCAGGTGACTCGGGGCTGGAGGGAGGCAGTGACCCAGGTTGGAGGGAGGCAGTGACCCAGGCTGGGCGACGTAGTGACCCGCCATCTGAGCGCAGCCATTCCCTGTTCACAGAGAGGCCTTCATCCAGGGTCGCAGAGAGCAGGGATTCTGTTTCTCATCCTTCCCGTGCGGGATTGCTCCCTGCTCCCCAAACCCTGTGAGTGCAGGCGCGTTGGTTCGGTCACTTGTTGGGTTTCTCTTCTCTTCCACGCTAGTCCTCAGCACCAGGGAAGCGGCAGAGACTGAACCCTGCGTTTCAGACACTGCGTGACACCCCAGCCCGAGGCCCACCTCCCTGATTTTGTTCTCGGATTTCTCGTTTCTGTCTTTTCTTCCCTGTATGGTTCACTTGTGTGTGATGGACAGCGGGTGATTGTTAAGGTGCCAGAGTAATGCGTGATTCCTCTTGCCTGAATTATGATTAGAAACAAATTGAAGTTTCTGTAGGCTTCACGTGACAGTTGGAACCCCCCACGCCCATTTATCTGCCAGAGGAGATTTTCAGGGGTAGAAGGAATAGCGTAGGGAGTCAGGGCCCAGGAACTTGAGTTCAGACTCACAGATCATTGCCTCTCCCGGTCTTGCTGCCAGCAGGCTTCGTGGCGCCCCTTCTTAGCTGGACTGTGGCATCAGCCGAAGGTTGCTCTCCAGGACACCCACCCCCCACACCAGCCTCACGTCCCGCTGAGCCTCTGGCGAGAGCAAACTTTGTCGGCTGCCCGGGTTTGAGATGGACCGAGCAGCACCAGGAGAAGTGCCTGACTGTGCTGCGTCCTTTGTGGAGAAGAGCCTGGCAAAATTTAAAAAAAAAAAGGGGCTGACCAGCCATAACATGCAGAGCCTCAAATGCAGCTAGGGAAGCTGGAACTTGGCTCTCCCAGGCTCAGCTGACCATGGGGCTCCCAGGAGGACAGATGGATTTTGGGAGTGGGCCCATCACCTCTGGGGGGTCCCGGAAGCAGCTGGATGAGACTCGCCCACCACACTAGCCGCCATTTTTAGCTGTCTGGACCCTGACCATGAGGTCCCTAAGTCTTGTGGCCGCGTGGTCCATCATACTAGTGGAAACAGTTATGTCCTTTAATGTACTGCATTCTACGATGTGTTGGAAAGTTTGGCGGGAGGGAGAGAAAAGACATACAGAACCTGCCAAGTAGTTGAGGTGTGGGAGGAGGGAGAGGAGGTGGGGACATTGGTGATGGGAGATGGGTTCGGTGGAGGGGATGGGTGTTGGAACACTGTAGAACCGAAACTCTACATGAGCATCTTGAATTGTATGTCTAAAAAGTGGTGTAATAAAATGTGGGGAAAAAAAGGTATGGGTCCAGAGCCATGGTACAGCTAGAAGGGCGCCAGATTTGCAAACTCCGACCTGGGTTCGATCCCCAGCATCCCCATATGGTCCCCTGAGTACCACAAGGTGTAGCCCCAAAACAGAAAAGTGGGCTCCAGTGGTCTGCCCCTCCCCTTGGATTTGGGGCCCTGCTGTGTCTGAGCTCTGAGATTGGGATGAAGTGCGCTGTCCGTCCCCACGCCCCCACCCCTGAAGCTCTGGTTTTTGCTCAGGCACAAAGAAACTGCGAGCGTTACTCTGAAGCCTGAGCACCAACAGCTCAGACGCCTTGTCCAGGGCACGCGGCGCTGCTTTTCGGGGCTTAGATGGGGTCCTGCCCCATTTGGGAAAAGGACACGCTCCTTGCCAGGTGCCCCAGAAGGAGCGCTTCGCAGACCAGAGTGGCGGCACCAGATGATTTCCTGTGAGCTGAAACTGGTGCCAGGGGTGAGCTAATGTCAGGGAGACGGTTCGGCTCTGGGGCTTCAGGGAGCAGCTTGCGTTGCCTCTGCTGGGAACAGATGAGCACTCTCCCCTGCTCGTCTGTTCACACTCAAGGGTGTGGGATTCATTAGCACCGACCGCGGGAGCCGCTGCAGCCCCTCTGCCCGGCTTCACCAGGCGCGTGCCTCCAGCACGGGGGTCCCCTGTCATTTCCTGACAAGCATCTGCCGCCTCAATGCCAAGGCCGTTGTGCTGGGCCCGGCAACTCGCCAAGGCCATCAGTGCTGTGCAGCGCCCATGCGTGACTCAGACAGGGCAGGCGGGTTCTAAGCTTTATTCCGCCGCACTCAGGCCCCATCCTGGCACAGGAAGCGCCTCCCAGGTGGAAAGTCGGTCGGGACAGTCACCCGCTCCCCCACTCCGCGCCAGCTGCAGTTTGTCGCTTCACCCTGCCCTCATTAAACTTGGATGCCCTCTATCCCAGGCAAGCTCTGCAAATATTTGTTGACTTGAATTGAATGCTTGCTTCCCCCATTTTCGATAACATTGGATGTCGGAGCAGTAATGACTACCTCTCTGACATCCGTCACCGGGTCTGCTGTACCCCCTCTCCCAACCACCACCCCCCCCCCCAAATAAAGCAAGCCGTCTCCAGATCATAGAGCCTGGCCCCGACCCCCGCCTCAGAGAGCAGACTTCCGTGCTCGGCTCTCAGGGTCACCGTCCCTCCTGGAGACGTGGACTTGGCGTGTATGCCCATGTTTGCATTTGGCCGGACCTGCGTAGAGAGCCCAGTTCTGTGGCAGCTGTTTCTGGGCTACAGACACTGGCAGGGTGGCTGGAGCATGGGCCAGGAGCAACCTGGGAGGAGGCTAGACTTGTCCAGGGAACAGGGCCCAGAGTCACCCCGCAGCATTTTTTGTAGGTAGAGCCAAACCCTTTTCAGGGCCCGTGGTGTGGGCCATTTCCACTCTGGAGAGAGAACCGGTGCAGAAGAGGAGACAAGTTATGTTTGGGGAGCAAGTAGTAAAGTAAGTCTGAAGCACAGCCAGAGTGATAGGGCATCTGGTAAAGCACTTGCTTGCCTTGCAGCGGCCGGCCCGGCATCCAGCCCCATGTGGTCCCCCGAGAACTGCCAGGAATAATCTCTGAGCACAAATGGGTGTGCCCCCCAAAAAAAAGAAAGTAAATAAAAAAAAAAGGTAAGTGCCCTGGCCTGATTTTCTTTATAAGCACACTATCCTAATCTATATGTCGGTTTGTTTTTTGTTTGGGGGACGTGGGGGTTAGGGGCCACACCCAGCAGTACTCAGGCTTTACTCTTGGCTGTGAGCTCCAGGATCACCCCTGGTGAAACTCAGGGATCAAACTTCGGTCGGTTATGTGCAAGGCAAATGCCATACCTGTTGTACAGTCATTCCCGGCTCCCAGTCGGTGTATTTAGAGGCAGGCAGGAAGTAACCCAAGAACCTTTGTTTCCTCCGAGAGACAGGGAGTACCTTCTGGCTGTGGCTCCTGAGAACAGCCCATGTTTGCTCATGGGCATTAAGAAGGATTATGGTTCCCAGATTTTCTGCATTACTTTACTCTTTACTGCTTTTTGGCTGACTCTGACTCTCTCTCTCTACCAGTGTCATCAGAAATATTTAAGCCCAAATAGATCTCTGGTACACATAGACTCTAGTATACGTAGACTATGGTACATGTAGACTATGGTACACGTGAGACTCTAGTACACATGGACTCTAGTATATGTAGACTCTGGTACACGTAGACTCCTGTAGTACATGTAGGCTCTGTGGTAGACGTAGACTCTATGGTACACGTAAACTGGTACACATAGACTATAGTAAAATGGAGGCCGATTTGTCGAGGAAAACCCCTGATGCTTAGTAAAGTCTGCAGAGCAAACTGGCTGATGCGTCTGTTCGTTGTTTCCAAGCCCACATCTGTGGTCATCCACGGTCCCACCCGCCATGTGTCTGCTCAGCACCCATGCGTGTGTGCACAACCTCGGATCTGCACATCCGCTCTGGGCGCCTGGCTAACAAGATTTGACCTGAACTTTTACAGGGCATGTAATTCTTTAGGACTCTCCTAGTAAGCAGCACCTCTCTGTGATCTGTAAATATCTAGGCTGCTTGTCTCAGCAGATTTTGCTTGGTTCCCCAACAGCAAGAGGCCGGGAGATTCCTGGGTCCTTGTTGGGACGACCTCTGGGCTTGGCGCGAGGCCGGGCCTTCTCTGGGAGAGACGGGGCGCCCACCTTTCCCTGTCGGAAGGGGAGTCGTCTGACAGTACCCGCAGGGCACGTTGGAAGAGGGAAAGAGCCTGGGAGGGAGACTCTCCGTAGTTCCTTTGAAATCATACTCAGCAGGTTTATTCAATAAAGTGTTTCGCACCACATACTTTGCACAGTAATGACTGACAAATTGCATGCTAATTTTGCCACGGCTAAATCATTCCAGGCTTTGTCCTGGAAAGAGAAGGATGGGCTCCTTGTAATGAAGCTATATCCGAAGACTTGATGTCTGTGACAGGGGTTGGACTTCCCACTTGAAACCCACGTGAAGATTGGTACTATGTGTGGGAGCCGGGATGGTGGGGAGGCCCAGAGAGTGCATTGTCAGACACAGGCACATACAGAGCCTAAAGCACCAGGGAAGGACAGAAACCAACATTCCCATACGTGTTTGGCCGGTCGCCCCCTTTCAAAAAAAAAAAAAAAGGTGCTGGGGCTAGAGCCATAGTACAGCCGGTAGTGTGTTTGCCTTGCATGGAGCTGACCAAGGGTCTATATCTGGCATCCCATGTGGTCCCCTAGTTCTCTAGGGAGTGATTCCTGAGCACAGCCAGGACTGAGCCCTGAGCATCCCTGGGCGTGACCCAGTAAAAACCTAAAAAAGAAGAAAGAAAAGAAAAGGTCACCCGTCATCCCAGTTGTCCCCAAACTGTCTGCCCACCCCCACTGCATCACAGCACCCCAGGGAGGGGGTGGATATCACCCGCTTTGATGTAGCCGACCATCGATTCTCTGGCTAACTAGGCCGGAATCTTCTGGGACAGGCTTAAAACAAGAGAATCCTGCTGAGTTGCTCTCCGATGCTCTTTCAACCAGTGAGCCCCCAAATTTCCCAGCCTATGAATTTTCCAGAGCACGTCAGCAGCCCACGGGAAGCCTGCAGTGGTGAGGAAGGTGCGTTCTGGTGCTTTTTTCTTCTCTCTCCCAGAGGTGCTCAGACTCAGCTGTGTGCCTCCACCCAGCCCCCTTCCGCCTTCCTTCCCCAGCCGGGTCGGAGGACTAGCTTGGAGCATCCATTTGCCTCTTCTGGGCCTCTCAGTCCCTCAGGGCACTCAGAAGGGGGCCTCCAGGCTGCTTCTCCAGCCTCCCCATGACCACTTCCACCCTAGACGCCTTTATAGTTTGGCCTGGCTGAGTCCTGAGGCCCCCTTCATCCAGTTGTCACTTTGACCAACCCAAAGAGTCGGGCCTGGTCTCCTCCATCCCTCTGGGACCCCCTGCTGGACTCTCAGCCGTGTCCCCCTCTTTGATGAGGGGATCCAAGGGGCTCATAACACCCCTTTGGTGGCTGTCTGCACCCACCTTGAGGGCTGCTGGGGGTTGGGCTGGGAGCAGCCCCCACGTCCATGCCAAGAGACCTGCAGTGTTCTGGCTGACAGCATTGAGAAGTAGAGATGGGGGGGGTGCTCTGGCCACAGATTAGCACTTATAAGGCAGCTGTGGCAGGAGGCAGGAGGCGGCACCTTGGCGCCCAGCCTCCCACCTCCTGTGTCTCTTTGGCGATGACTGTGTTTATTTTAGCAGCCCCCAAACAGGCTCCTGCCGCTGAGAATCGCAAGCTGCTCTGCTTAACGCGCCATTCTCTAAATTACCACCGATGTTTTATTCCAGCCCTCTCTTATGGAACGAACAACACAAGTCTTCCTCCGTGGCTTTTTTTTTCTTGCCTTTTTTTTTTATTTCTTTATTTTTTTAACTCTCCTAAATTGCATGTGGAATTCTCCAGTCTAACTCTTTGCCTCCTGCAGTTTATAAGAGAACGATAAGCCTCAGAGCTGGAGAGCCCAGCATTCACGACTGCATGGTGCGTCGGTCTTTGGGTGTGGTAGAAGGGGAAGGCACAATCCTCGCTCTTTGACACTGTGCTGATAGTGGGAATGGCCTGTCGAAAAAGACTTTCCTGGGCCAGGTCCGAGGCTCAGGGGTCGAGCACGTGCCTTGCTTGTGTGAGTCCCCGGGTTCCTGCCCCTGCACCACAAGCTCCCTGCCCGTCCGTGCTCATCTGCATGCCTAGAGTGACCGTGGCCCCTCAGGGCAGTAGATAGCCGGCGCGATCGCAGGGTTGGTGCCAGGCCTGGGCTCTTGCCCTGCCAGCAATGTTTTCCCACGCACAAGCTTCGCTTTTCGCCTCTTTCAAGCCAGTTCTTTCCACTTGAAAGCAGAAATTGTGATCCTTTCCCAGGATTGGGGGTCTGGGGGTTTGTATGAGGAAGAGCGAGCAGTCTGGGCGGGCGCTTAGCATAGTGCTTGGCACATCGGGCATCGGGCTACTGTGTACAGTCCACCCTGGCTACGGGGCTCTTGGCCAGAAAGGAAGAACGAGTAGAAACAGGGGCCTTGGACTAGGAAGTTGTGTTCCACTTGAGTCCCTAACTAAACGCTGCGCCCACCATTGGCCATCTGTGTCCATTTCCCCGTCTGGGCAATCTGGAAATGACCCTCTGCTGCTCAGCCACACGGCACAGACAGCACATGAGGGCCCGTGCAGACGGTCAGCTTGGAAATGTGGACAGCGCCATTCACGGGTCATCACGTCACCGTGGCCGCTGCCACCGTCTCAAGGGTAAGAGTCTGGGGCTTTCACCCGTGACGTCCTTTCAGGAAGACTCTTTACAATTCAACACATGTACACGCCTGTTTTCACTCAGAACTTTCTCGGAGTGAGATGTTTGTAGACCTTAGGAACAGACTACTAGATTGGGGGAATGTCTCTTTAATATTGGCGCATCATATTCCCATTTGAAAACTGCCATACATGCCAGATGGTTTGAAATCGCTCGTCTGTGGAAGTCACAGCTCTGGGGGCCGTCACCTTGTCACAGGAAGTGGAACTTCTTTTCTGTTGTTGTTTTGGCGCCACACCTGGCTGGCCAGCTGTGTTCAAGGGGGCTCCTGGTGGGCTCAGGGGGTGCCAGGGGATTGAACTCAGGTCCGCCTTGTACCCAGGAAGCGCCGTGCTCACTGTACTACTGCTCTGGCCCCAAAGGCGAAAGCTTCCAATGGAGGGGAGCTCCATGTCGGTGCTGACGTCGTGTCCTGTTGGGGTGATGGGGTGGCTCCCACTTAACTGTTTTCTTTTTCTTTTTTTCTTTTTTTTTTTTGGCTTTTTTTGGTCACACCCGGCAATGCTCAGGGGTTTCTCCTGGCTCTGCACTCAGGAATCATTCCTGGCAGTGCTCGGGGGACCATATGGGATAAGCGGGAATCGAACCCTGGCTGGCACAGGCCAGCCGCATGCAAGGCAAGCGCCCTACCTGCTGGACTATCGCTCCGGCCCCAGCGTCCCACTCGAGTGTTTCTCACAGTCCCCTCCTCGTCGCTGGACTTGCTCCCAGCGCGCCCCTGCACCCTGGCTATATAGGCACTTGCGGTTCCCACACTGACCCAGGTTATCGGTACTTACCAGAACCTGAGCAAGCCCCCAAGCAGAGGTGACCCAGGAGATCTTGGGTGTGTCTCTTGTAGCTCTGAGGATATCTGGGCCCCCACTGCCCCTCAGGGGCCATCTCTGTGGAGGCTCAGGGGACCCAATGTGGCTCTGGGTATTGCACCGGGTGGACTGTACAGGGTCAGCGCTCACCTGCTCTGCTCTCCAGCTGCCCCCACATGTTGCTCGTCCATGTCAGTCCTTCCGCTGTCCTTCCCATGCTTGAGGGGAAACCCCCTCCCATCTTCCCCACAGCGAGCTCTACAGACCACCCAGGAGGGACGCCCACAGTGGGCCCAAGTTCATAATCTGCCTTCTGGTTTCCAAGCAATGAAGCCAGGGCCCAAGAAGACCAGGGTGACTTGCCTCAGAATTCCGATCACGTTGGCATGAGCGCCGGGATGTGGTCCCGTTGGCTACTCTGAGCTCTGTTCCACCGGGCAGAGGCTCCCTGTTTGTAGAATCGCTGCGCTAGCGTGGAGGAGGTCCTGCTGTCTGGCTGCAGCACTTCTCGTGACAGTCAGCACGTCGAGGAAGGGCAGGACACTCTCTTTCTAATAGGGTATGTGCAACCCGCTAATTGAGTGCCTGTATGCCGAGGAGTCTGGGCTGCGGGTCTGATCTCTGCGTCGGCCAGCTGCTTCCCTTAACGCACTTTTGAAACACGGCTCATTAGTCAGTTGGACCTGACCACGTCCTTGCTGTCAGGAGTAAAGCCAGTCCACTAGTATCAGGTAGTCTACCGCAGACTTTTCTGATCTTCTGGAGTCTTGTATGAAGGAAGTAATGGGGGAGGGAAAGGATGCTCGTGGTAACATTTTTAAAATTAAAATTTTGTTTTAATCCCTGGAACGTTCATGTGACTTTATTTTACTTTCTAAGACTATAACTAGCCGGGTGATCATGGGTAGGGTAGAACTGAATGCTAGCAGCCACTTTGGAGGCTCAGACATTCTTTGAGCTGTCTGCTCTGGCTCCTCATATGCAGATACACAGAGCCGTGTCAGATCTTGATGTAAACACCAGTTGTGAGCGTGGGGTGAGGAGGCGGCTCTCAGATCTCCAGCCCTGCTTCCCCCTGAGACCTGGGGCAGGTCTCCGGCACTGCAGATGCTTTTCCTGCCTACCACCCGGTGTGTCCCGAAAAGAAAACAAATCAACAACAGCAACACAGTTTATTTTTTTAGTCTGGTGTCTTAGAAACACAACTAAGGAACCACAAATGTGTTTAATGTGTTTACAAGTAATTTGACCCCTAATCACACATAGTAAGACAGGGCAGGGTCCAGAGATAGTCCAGCAGGTATGGCGCTTGCTTTGCATGCTGCCGACCCAGGTTCGGTCCCGGCTTCCCATATGACCCCCAGCACTGCCAGGAGTGATTCCTGAGTGCAGAGCCAGGGATATCCCTGAGCATCATCAGTGGTGCCACCCCTCCACCCCCCCCAAAAAAATAAGCTAAGAGTAGATAATAAAATAGCTACTCTTTGGGGCCAGAGTGATAGACCAGTGGGTAGGGTGTACTCGCATGCAGCTGACCGCCTTTAATCCCCAGCATCCCATATGCCCCCAGCACCACCAGGAGTAATTCTTGAGTGCAGAACCAACCCCTGAGCATCGCGGGTCTGACCCACAAAGCAGCGAATGAGTGAATGAATGAATGGATGGATGAATGAACTTTATAGGAGAGGCCAAACTCAAGGCGATATTCCAAAGGAAACTGTACCCACACTTTTCCCTCTGCGTTAGGTCCTTCGCCCTCCCTCTGTTCTCGTCTTCCTTTAGGGGACTCAGTTTCCCCCGGATCCATTCAGTGGCGAGTACTCCATGCCCCATGGTGACAGTACCTCGGGCTGGTACCTTCCCAGCCGGAGTCTCCTCTGTACGCTGTTTCTGGGACATTTCTCCTGCCTTCAGAAGCCCGGGTCTGCTTAGTCTTTGTGTGTTCAGCGTGGGGAAGGCTCTGCCTTTCTCAGAGACGCGCACTCCTTTGTAACTCAAATCTGCATTTGAGAATTTCACTTGCAAATCCTGCAGCCGCATGATCTAAAAGCAGAACATCAAGTTGAGCGTTGTCAAAGTGTCTGGAAGCTCCGAGAAAGAAGATGGGCTTTGGCACTGCTCCCTTCTGCCCTCGTTGGCTTTAGGTGGCGGCGTTCAGAGAAAGCGGGGAAGGTGCGCTCTGTACCTGCCTGGTGAAAAGCGAAAATATTACGGGAGAGTCAGGGAAAAGGCCAAAGCACCACTTAGGTACCTAATTAAAGGCGGAATTTCGCTGAGCACCACCCTTGCGCCTTCTCCCCTCCTGTTCAGCACCGTCCTTTCGCCTTCTCACCACCGGTTCAGCACCGTCCTTTGTTCCCGAGACCACGCTGGTATCCAGGCGTGTCGCGGTTGCCACCAGCCTTGAGGAGTTTGTGTCTGTGATGCTGGTATTTCCCGTCTCTGCCCCCCAAGCCAAGGTGACTTCTCTGTGTCTTCTCCTGTGCTTTTCCCCTTCTCTTGGGAGTGGCCTTGTGGTCATTTCACCTGGGTCTCTGACAGCCAGCCCTCCCCTCTGTAGCTAAGACCAGATTCCCTGGATCGCAACCCCGCCTGGGGTTTGTTATTTCCACCTCAGCAATAAACCCGTCGGTGTCCTGCCTGCCAGCGTCCCTCCACTAGGAAGGGGGTAATAATCAGGTTAATCAAGAGCACTTTACTCAGCCTCGCTCCGTGTGCCCTGGATTTGATTGGACCCGGAATTCATAATCCCTTCCCTGAGGACGCGATGGTTCAGACTCCACGGCGTTCTGTCCTTCCCACGTCTCCACAGCGGGGCGCTCCTTGCATGAGTGTAAGGAAGTCCAGAGCAGTTTCCTTCCCGACCCCACCCCCACCCCCAGCTGTAGGTCCTGGAGCAAGGGAGGATGTGTGAGTAAGTGAGACACTAAAGAGGTCCTTCTATTTTTTAAAGCCCTCGGCCATCAGTGCAGTGCCCATGACTGCCTCACGGACATTAGCGCCATTAGCGGATTACCAAGGAATTTGCTACTAAATGGAGCTAGGAATTCGTGGCTGCCTTGCCAGGCGGTGCGCAGAGCCTGGCGCGGGTGCAGAGACCCTTCTGCCTCGGAGACAGGCCTGAGGAGCGAGATGAAAGGCCGCCTCCCGCCGCTGCAGGCTGGCCCCCTGGGCAAATAAAGAAGTCCATTATCTGTATCTAAATAGTCTCTGAAGGGTGCGTGTGGGAGATGGATGGCCCCAGCGATAAGTCCTCAGAGTCTGGGAGAGTGGGAAGAGGGTCCCCAGGGTTTCTGTCGCTGACAGGAGCCGAGTTGTCAGAGGAAGCGCAGCCGTGAAGCGACAGATGGAATGAAGGGATGGGTCACTGTCCTCCGTGCGGGGAGCAGTAAGTCCCTGCCTTCACGGTCATGCCAGTCTGTCGGTCATGCAATAGAAGCTTCTCACCCCGGACGCTTACCCTGAAAGCCCTCGGCCCCAGAAATGCCTTTAAAACAACAACGACAATAGCAACTCTTTCCCTCACTGTGTGGATGTTTACTAGGAATGTGAAGGCAAATTCAGGGTGCATCTGGCCTGGCAGGGGACCCACCTTGTGGAGGGGCTTGTCGAGGAGTCCTCAGGGCTTGTACTGGCCTTGCATAAGCCAGGGCGGCTCTGCTGGAGAGATTGTGTAAGGATAACGGTGGGGCCGGAGCCATAGTGCGGTGGGGGAAGGCATTTGCCTTGCACGTGACCAACCGGGTTCAATCCTCAGCATCTCATATGGTCCCCCAAGCACCGTCAGGAGTAATTCCTGAGTGCAGAGCCAGGAGCAACCCCTGAGCAAAGAAAAGTCCATGGGGCTAGAGAGATTGTACAGCGGTAGGGGACTGCCCTCAGTATGTGGCGGACCCAGGTTCGATCCCTGACACCACACATGGTCCCCTGAGCAGCACCCGATGTGACACCACACCAGCTCCGCCACATAAAGAATGTCAGCTGGCAACTACTCTAGAACCCCTGGTGGGGCCTCAAGGTAGGACAGGCGCTGCTGGGCAGCAGGTGTCTGTCCGCAGTGATCTGTCTGCAGATCTGTCCGCGAGGTGTACAGCCCTTAGGGGCCAGAGCTGTGCCGTCAGATCACAGTCTCCCGAGTCGGTGCACTGGCTGGTGTGCGACTCGTGGCACAGGCCAGTGGCTCTTTAAAGAAGAATCCCCATGAGAAGGGGGCTGGGCACAGGGCTTCCGCCTCCAGGAGGGGGCAGACTCGGGAAATGAGACACAAAGTCTGGCCGCCTCGTGGCTGACAGCTCCGGACCTCTGTGATGCGCCGGCAGAAGTGGGTGCCTGTGTTGTGCCCCCAACATTTAATACATTTAGTACACATCAAGGAAAAGAGCCAAGAGTATCTCAGAGGCTGCTTATAGAAGCAGGGCCCGGGAGGGGGCATGGAGGGCCGAGCACAGGCTTTGTACCACGAGAGCCCCAGGCTCAGTCCCGGCATGGTCTGGTCCCCTGAGCACGGAGCCAGGAGTAGCCGCCAGGCGTTGCTGCGTGTGGCAGAGAAGGCAGTAGAGGAGGGAGGAAGAGTGCAAATAAGCAGATTTGTGTCCTTTCCAAGTCTTGGTTGGGGGTTAAGTATGTGGGTGAGATCCTCTGGCCTTGATCCCGCAGGAAAGAGCGGCTCTCCGGCTCCCAAGGCCTGTAAGATGGGGCCAGAGAAACAGGACAGCAGGTGGAGCTTTTTGCTTTGCACGCACCAACCGGGTTTGGTCCCCAAGCACCACCAGGAGTAATTCTTGAGTGCGGAACCTGAAAGAAGCCCCCCCAAAGAAAAAAAGGGCCAGGAAGAAAGTTCAGAGTCGGGGTGTATGCGCCTTGCCTGGGTTTGACCCCAGCATCTGGGTGTGTGGCTCTGCTGGTCCCCAACACTGAAACACTGGCTCAGTTGACTGAGTACGGCCTGGAGTAGCTCTGCCCCCCATCCCCAACGCTGCTTGGTACACACACACACACACACACACACACACACACACACACAAAAGCATTAGAGCAATGAGAAGTAGGGCGAGTGTCAGTGTGGTCTGGGCGCAGTGGTGGCTTCGGGGCTGATGTGTGGTGAAGCGCCTGTTCTCACAGCCTGTCCTCCCTCCCAGGACATGGTCCGGCGGGAGAGATCATAGACAATGACACCGGGGACGAGTTCTACCTCCGGCGCCTGGACGCGGGGCTCTTTGTTCTCCAGCATATCTGCTACATCATGGCCGAGATCTGCAACGCCAACGTCCCACAGGTAGGAGGGACGGACACACACACACACACACACACACACACACACACATACACACACACACACACACACACACACACGAACAGGGAAGTAGTGTGTCACAGTCACGTTCCTCCCTCTTCCTGGGGCGGGCCCGAGGGGTCCCAGACCCTTCCCTGTCAGGTTTTCTGGCCTTGCCCCTGGTGAGATGACGCTTGTCCTGTCCTCTCTTCCCGTTCTTCCCCTCCCTGACTAGATCCGCCAGCGGGTCCACCAGATTCTCAACATGCGAGGAAGCTCCATCAAGATCGTCAGACACATCATCAAAGGTGAGTCGCCTGCGCCGGGTCTGGACGTGGGGCGGCGCCAGCAGTGGGGCTAAGGCCGTGCCTCTGTGTTGCATCCCGTAGCCCGTCCTCGTTCCCGCTGCCTCTGTCGCGTCCCCCTAGCCTGCCCTCGTTCCCGCTGCATCTGGCCTCCCTAACCCGCTCCCTTCCAGAGCTGTAAAAACAGAACAGGGAGCAAGAAGGACACGGCTGTCTTTGTTTTCTTGGGGAGGAAAAAATGCAGAACAAGGTCTGGTTTCAAACAGCACGTAGCAAAAGGAAATTGCTTTCTTGGGGAGACAAGAATAAGGAGGTAACAAGAAAGACCGCATTGTACAAAGCAGGAGAAAGGCTTGCCGAGCTCCTGTGAGACAGTCCAGTCCGCCAGGGCGTCTCCCTCCTGCCCTGCCCAGGCCCATACATGCAGTTGCCAGTTTTGTTTTTGTTTGGGGGCCACACCTGGCAGTGCTCAGGGGTTACTCCTGGCTCTGCACTAAGGAATCACTCACTTCTGGCAATGCTCGGGGGACCATATGGGATGCCAAGGATCAAACCCAGGTCAGCGATGTGCAAGGCAAGCACGCTTCCCCCCCACACACACAGCCTACCCTCGAGCCCACAGGACTATCACACCTGCCTGCTGCATCTTTGGCCTCCACGAGGTTCTGGAGAGACAACCTCGGAACTGAACTCTGCAGGGCTCTTCTGCTCGCGGACTTGGAGGTGCTTGTGATGCCAGAGTTAGGGAGTAAGGACGAACCAGGGGACTATGGGCCAGGCCACCTCCTCTCTCAGGCTCTCATGAGATGAAGGGCCAGAAGGTGGTCCTCAGGGTCGCCTTGAAGTAGCCAAGAGCCCGGATAGTGCTGGAGAGGAGGAGACGGGCAGGGGGAAGCCATGTGCAGTCACCTGGAGTCACGCGCCGCCCCAGGCCTGGAAGGAGCCTCCTGTGCGCTCCCTGCACTGCTGTGGGTGCCCACTGCTGATCTGGGGAATGAGATGGACTGCTGGAGCCATATGGGGCCGTGCTGACCACTCAGCCAGCAGTAGCTGCCGTGGGCGGGGACTGCACTGGGAAGATGGTTTCCACACTACTGAGTCCCGCAGAAGCCAAAGGAGCACCATAAGGAGCACCGTGAGCTCTCAACCCGGGGCTGACAACCTTGCGGGAAGGAAGATGCCTTGCCAGGGAAAGACACAGGGCCGGGAAGAGTCAGCTCGGCCCCCCCAGACCAACTGGCGGGGGTTTCTGTGGGGCCCATTTTGCAGCCGGCAAATCTGAGGCATTAGAATCTGTTGTCGAGGCCCCCGCCATCGCAGGGGAAGGGGTCACCCATTCATGACGCCCCCAGCTTCTACCCCCCAGGGCACCGCTGGGCCACCTTCCTCCCCACCAGGGTCACAAGTCACCCACTGTGCAGCCGCAGCCCCAGGCTCCCCTGCCCCACCCCCCAGCCGGGACCCTTCCTTTTGGCACTCACTCATTCAGTGAGAACTTTTTTTTTTTTTTGGAAAAAAAAAATACCCAGCAATGCTCCAGGTACTCCTGGCTCTGCACTTGGGAATTACTCCTGGCGGTGCTCGGATTGAACCGGGTCTGGCACATGCAAGGCTAACGCCCTCCATGCTGTACTATCACTGCGGCCCCAGTGAGAGCTTCTGATGGTTCTCAGCTCTCAGACTCCGCATCTCAGCTGCTCCCTACAGGAGAAACCAGGTTCCCGGGAGAAGGAGGGTGTTCTTCTGAGGTCCCTGCGCAGAGATGGGGTGGGGGCCACACAGCCTTCTTAGCCCCGGAGGCCAGGATGGTATTTGTGGATGGGGTGTCAGGGTAGGGGGCCATTTCCCCACTATGCATGGTCATCTCCTCTCCCCTCCTCCCAATCCCGTGCTCCCGTCCCTCCCAGCCGTGACCCTGACCAAGCCTGTACAAATTGTATGAATGTATGTCCTGTCTCTGCATCCTGAGTGTCTCCTGCACTGGCATGTAAGCTCCATCTCGGAGGCACACAGGCTGGTTCCCCTCGCCACCTCCCCTCTGCCCAGGGCTGTGCTAGGTGCCCCAGGGGCACCCTGTGAGGAGTCTTAAGTGTTGGGGTTCTCCCCATCCCACAAAAAGCATTTGATTCTGCGCCTGGCTCATGGCGCCCCCTTGGTGCATGGTGAGACACTGGGCTCCTCTCCACCAGACACCGACCCCAGTGATGGGTACCATTTTGGGGGTTGGGTGAGCACCCCAACCCCGGCTAAGCCTTACCACATGCTCCAGGGACAAGTTCGCTGCTTTGGCACTGCTGGGTGCCGAGCTCCACAGCCTGAGATCCGGAGAGTCGCCTGCCCTACCCCGTGGGCTCTCCTGGGCTGCCGGAAGCTAATTATAATGTGCTAAGTGTGTGTTAACGCGCTAACAGTGTGTGTGGCAGGAGGTGCCCCCCCCACCCCCCACCCCGAATTGATTCTGGCATCCCTATATGGAGAGGGGGGCAAGCGTTACCCCACCCAAGCAGGGGTGGGATCCCCCAGGGTCTTCTGATAGCCCCTTCCCAGAGCTGGGCAGGGCGATGGAGGGCTGGAGCACTCGTGGGAGTGGGGATGGGAGCACTCGTGGGAGTGGGGATGTCCCTGGGAAGCCTCGTGCATGGTGAGTTTGGGGACCCTTGGCAGTGTCTGAAGGCCTGGACTGTGGTCCCGAGGCCCAGGAGGCCCACACGTGTCGAACCCCTGCACCAGCCCTGCAGAGGTGCCCGCCCGGCGGGCTCTCATGGCCAGCTCTCATGGACAGCATAAGCCTGAGTTCTACATTGCTGATGAGGGTTCAGATGTCGGTGAAAATGCTGGCCCAGGGCTGAGAGAGAGAATACAGCAGGGAGGGCCCTGGCCTTGCATGCCGCCAACCCGGGTTCGATCCGCGGCATCCCATATGGTCCCTGAGTGCAGAGCCAGGAGTAACCCCCTGAGCATCGCTGGGTGTGCCCCCACCTCGAAGAGTGCTCCCCCCTGCAGTCATGCACAGGATGGAGTATCATGACTGCAGCCTCTGGCAGCTCACCAGCAGGAGCGGGCAGAGGTGAGGGAGCGGGCTGTGCTCACCTCCTCACGACCCCTGGGCCCCACTCCGTCCCTTAGAAGCGGGAAGAAGCAAAGTCTCCGAGAGCAGACACTTGTCGGTCCTCTCAGATTTTAATTTTGTTTTTCGGTTTAGGTTGCTGCTGATTTTTTTTTTTTTTACATACTAATTAGATGCAGGCTTTCCCTTTGATTTTATGGCCTACATATTTCCTAAGTTTTGCTGGCAGGATGACAGCTGATGTATCCCCTTGGGGTCGGGGAAAACGCTGATGAGGCAGGCCCCAGCGGGGGACTCTTCCTGTTATATTTTGGTCCCCTTTCTCACTGTTCCCTCCCTCCTTTGCTCTCAGGGGCACCGAGGGAGCTGGGAATAATTGATGGCTCATTAAAGCCCTTTCCTGCACTCTGCTTACTCGGCGCTCCCGTGGCCAGCCTGGCCTGGAGTTGGCCCAGCCTGGGGTGTCCACAGCCAGGCCGTGGTCTCTGCCCCAGAAGAGCGGCTCAGCCCCACACGCTCTCTGGTCCTCAAATCAAGAGAGAGTGAGACCTCCAGAGACCCAAGGCTGTTCCCAGTCGCCAGAATGTGGGAAGCTGGATCCGGGCCTCCTGCCTGGCCAGAGCACTTGGTCAGACAGACGTTAAAGAAAGAGAAACAGGCCTCAGGGCCTTCCTTCTGCTGAGCCCCTGGGCTTACCGAGGGAAGAGACTGTGGGAGGCCCTCTGGGGGCCGTTGGGGACATGCACCCCGTGACTGGTCAGCTAACCAGCCCCTAGGCCCGTCACTGCAGTGAGCCAGGGAGAAGCTTCGCTCAGGTTCTTGTGCCTCTCACCGAGGTCGGGCAGACCCCAAGGGTCACCGCTGATCCGCGGATATCGCAGCCCTTTGCGTCCACCGTCCCCTGGAGAACTCACTCGCTTCCTCCTGCACCCACTGGGCCCCCCCCTTCTGTCTTCAGGACACTGCAGCCTCGGATGGCAGCTCTCTGAAGCCTGCACAGGCCAGCCCGAGCAGGTGGGGGGGTCAGCAGGTGGTACCCCTCCCCACGGCGTGTGGCCCAGGAGCCTCGGGCATGGACAGCCACGGGGACAGGGGGTGACCCCATCTGGAGGGGAGGCTTCCGGAGAAGACTTGGGAATTACAGGCTGAAGGCCTGAGCCAGAGGCTCCCGCCGCTCTCGGGGGCAGCTCCTGGACCTTCGCTTTGTTTGTGCTCCCGAAGGCTTGGGATGTCTTCAGTGCTCCTCAGCCTGTATTTCCCGCTGCCTCGGGAGCGTGTGCTCTGCCCCTGCAGTGCAGAGCTATGGAAGGCCCTGGGGTTTCCTATGATGACATGTGGGTGGGTGCACATGTCTCGTTCTGGGCATCGGAGAGGGCCCTGGGGAGACGCCGTGTATCCATCAAGGCAGCCTCTCTGAGCCCAACTCATTCGTTCCTGCGATGGGTGGCAGCCGTGAGCTCAGCACGCCTGGAGGGGACCTCGTTCTGGCTGGCACACAAGTGCCCAGAAATGCCCACAGTCCCGCATGGGGCCTGGGACTCAACCTGGGCTGGGTTGCACCTCACTGGGTGATGTGGGGGGACTCGTGCAGAGGCGACGTGTTGGACGGCTGAGGCCAGACGGGTCTGCGGCTGTTTGTGCTCAGAAGCAGGGCTCGCTCCTCCCTGCCTCCTCCTTCCCTCCCTCCCTTTCTTCCCTTCCTTCTTTTTTTTTTTTTTTTTTTTTTGCTTTTTGGGTCACACCCAGCAATGCTCAGGGGTTTCTCCTGGCTCTGCACTCAGGAACTACTCCTGGCGGTGCTCGGGGGACCATATGGGATGCCGGGGATCGAACCCGGCCGGCACAGGCCGGCTGCGTGTAAGGCAAACGCCCTACCCGCTGGGCTATCGCTCCGGCCCCCTTCCCTTCTTTCACCCACCCTCCGTCCCTCACCCCCGGAGTTAGCAGCCCCTCTGGATGCCGTGGCCCTTCTCCAGCGGCCCGCCTGCCATCCGGGTCCGCACTCGTCGCCATGGGAGCGCTCTGTCCCTTTGCCCCCCAGCAGCCCTCGGTCCCCCTGGAGGCCCGGCCAAGTCTCCCAGAGCTGCTTGGGCAGCTCAGACGTCCTCGTCCACCATAGTGCTGGGATTCCTGCCCGGCCTCTCCTTTCCCACTTTCCATCTTACGGTGATTTCTCCTCCTTCAAGGGTTTTTAGTGGGAAAATATTGACTTTCCCCTTCCCAGGCCCCCCTCTCCCTGCCTCCCTGCATTTTTGAGGAGGGTGAATGCATAAAGGCCCGAGGTGCAGGGAGCTGCGCCCCCACTGCTGACCAGTGTCCAACCTGCACCGGGAGGACCGCCCCTTCCCACCGCCCATTGCCCCTCCCTCTCCTTCTTAACATAAACAGAACAGCTTGTACGCCGTGTCTGAATAGTAAACCTGCTGTCGAAAGTTTGCTTTAATATTTATCGCGTTCACCGCTGCTGCCTGGTGTTGAGCTCCATCAAAGCCTTTATTATTATAAGAGCATTCGGAAATCGCGGGGACAGAGAGGGGCATCGGTGCTGTGGACGCCATCCTGCGGCCCCCACCCCGGGAGCTCGTCCTTCATCTCCGCCTTTCTCCTGCATATTCTCTCCCCTCTCTCCTTCCCTCTCTCTCCCTCCCTCTCTCTCCCTCTCTCCCTCTTTCTCCTCTCTCCCTCTCTCTCCCCTCTCTGTCTCTCTCCCTCTCTCCCTCTCTCTCTCTTTTTTCTCCCTCCCTCCCTCTCTCTCCCGCTCTCTCTCCCCTCTCTCCCCTCTCTCCCTCCCTCTCTCTCTGTCTCTCTCCCTCTCTCTTCTTCTCTTTCTCCCTCCCTCCCTCTTTCTCCCTATCTCTCTCCCTTCCTATCTCTCTCTCATTCTCTCTCTCTTAACACACTCAGCAAGGAGAACTCTTTCCGAGACCTCTGGGAGGGCTCTGTTCAATATTTATGAACTGCTGCAGCAGCTATAATAACAGAGGTACCGGCACCACGCGATCTGCTCCAAACAGATTCTAGTCTGGAAACAAAGAAGTAGAGGTGAGGGGGAGAGGGTGCAGGGCCAGGGATGACCCAGGGGCGGCTGGGTGAGCAGGGTGGAGGCCTGGCTCCCCCACCCCCGCGGGGCCTGCTTCTGAGAGCTGAGCCGCCCCAACTCCACCTTTCTCTGACCGGGCCTGAGAGTGACCCCTGCCAAGTGACCCCTGCCAAGCCCTTCACCTCCGTCCTGTTCCCTGCCGGCCTTTTTACAGCCCAGCACTTGCCCTCTGCCCTCTGCCCTTTGCCCTCCACAGTCTTGCCTTGGTGTCAGCTCCCCTGTAGGACTGGATGTGGAGAGGAGGCAGTTGTTAGCGGTGAGCACGGGGCACCCCGCACCCCCCACACACACACACACACACACACACACACACACACACACACACACACACACAGAGGCCCTGTGCTCTCCCTCCAAGAGGCCGAGCATGCAGGGGTGACCTGGTGTCCTCCTTTACCCCACCAGCCCATCTGGGCAAGAGACTGCAGGCTCCATCTCCTGTGATCCCTAGAAAGATCCCGGACCCCCAGGGGAGCTGCCCAACTTGGGAAATTACTGCCCCTCAGGGGCAAACTGACTCCTCTCCCCTCCCATCCGGCTCGGAGAACACATTAGGAGAGCAAAGTATTAGTTCAATCCATTAAGACTCACTTCCAGACCATGCCTCTGGGGGTATTAAATACTATAAATGGTCATTGCTCCCTCCTGGGGCGGCAACTAGATCAAGCACAGTAAGGAGAAGGCCCTGCCCACCCCACTCCTGCTGTGCGAGCCGCCCCCGGAAGGCCACGCAGCCTGGTGCCACCGGAGGTGATGGATGGGCCTCACGGAAAATGCTGATTTCGGGGAGACACGCAGCTGGCACATGTCTGGATCCCAAATCCCGGTTTCCAGCACATGTCCAAAGTAATAAAGACGAAGGAGGAAGAATGAAGTGTCAGGAGCGAGGCTGTTCCCAGCATAGGGGCTGGGGAGGGGCTTGTTCTCTTTCCCCCAGTCTTTGCCTGATGTGGATCAGAGGATGTTTTATTATGGAAAGGCCTCATTCTGGAGAGTTCTGTCTCTGCCGGCCCACTCTGGGTTCCCCGGGCAGGTCTACGAGTAGTCTCCTGACCCGCTCTCTGCACTGGCCCGTTGCTTCTCCAGGCCTGCTGCGGATCTTGGCAAGTGGAAGGCCCACACCGTAGATGCACGGCTCCTGAGCTAGATGGGGGCAGAGGGCAGCAGGCACAGGAGCTAGCCTGAGAGAAGACGCAGCCACTTTCCTTAGCCAGGTCCCCGCAGAGGCATGTTGGAGGCAGAGAAGGGGCTGCCCACAGGAGATGCAGCAGGAGCTGGAGTCTTCTGTCACTTGCTTGGTCACTGACATGCATTTTTTTTACTGAGTTCAAAGGGGTCTTGCTGAGCAGTAGTACAGTGGGTAGGGTATTCGCCTTACATGGGGCCAAATTGGGTTCGATCCCCGGCATCCTATATGATCCCTGAGCACTGCTAGGAGTAATTCCTGAGTGCAGATCCAGGAGGAACCCTTGAGTACTACCAGGTGTGGCCCTTAAACCACAAGAAGAGGGCCGGAGCGATAGCCCAGCGGGTAGGGCGTTTGCCTTGCATGCAGCCGGCCTGTGCCAGCCGGGTTCAATCCCTGGCATCCCAGATGGTCCCCCAGCACCGCCAGGAGTAATTCCTGAGTGCAGAGCCAGGAGAAACCCCTGAGCATTGCCGGGTGTGACCCAAAAAAAAGAAGAAAAATAAAACCACAAGAAGAGCATCTGATAAGGGCCAGAGAGATAATCACTTGTCATTTGTATCACTTGTCTTCCCATTGTTCATCAATTTGCTTTCGAGTGGGCACCAGTAACATCTCCATATGTCCTGTCACATGCTAGTGTAGCCCAAGGGCATCTGCTCACTCCAGGAACATGAAGAACCTCAAACCATTCCTTCAGGTCATGGGAATGAGGTCTATAATCATTACTGCTTTTTGGCATATCAGTACGACATGGGTAGCTTGCCAGGCTCTGCCGTGCAGGTGGGATACTGGGATACTCTTGTAGTAGCCTCTCATCTCACACATTTATTGATGAATTGCGTGACCACAAAGCAGCCCCAGGGAAAGATGGGCTTTTCTGCTGGGTGGAGCTCTGACAAGCTGTGGAGTCCGGATGTTGAAAATGGTGGCCCTCATGGTGTGGGGGGTTCCTCTGGCTTCTTGCAAGGTTCTACTGGGATGGCAGGCCAGGGCTAGAACCCACCTACCCTTCTGGGTGCCTCATGATCAGCTGGGCACAGGGAGAGCCAGTGGCAGCCCTGCCCCGTGTATCTGAGTCTCTGGGTCAGGCACACCAGAGAGATAATAGAGCAGGTAATAAGGCACTTAACTTGCATGTAGCCAGCCCTGGTTTGATCCTCAGTATCACATAATGGTCCCCAGAGCACTGCCAGGGCTCACTGCTGAGCACAGAGCTAGGACTAGTCCCTGAGCTCCCCAGGCGAGGAGACAGACCACCCAGTTCTGGCGTGTAGGGACCAGACGTGCAGGTGTTCCTGGCAGCAACTCGGTGAAGAGGTGGCTGGTGGGGAGCTCTGGAAGCCTGCCTGGGGGAGGCAGCATTTGAGTGCTGGTAAACAGTGGGAGGCGGCGTCTGGGGTGAGCTGGTCCTTGCTGCACACACCAGACCAGAGCTTGGGCAGCCGGCGGGACCCCCACCTTGGCTTCACACTCACCTGCCTTTGTCTCCCCAGAGCACGCAGAGAACATCGGGGACGGCCGGAGCCCGGAGTTCCGGGAGAATGAGCAGAAGCGCATCCTGGGCTTGTTGGAGAACTTCTAGGCGTGGCGTGACCAACCTCCCCGCGGATCCGGGCTTGGGGCCGCATTAAAGCTAGTTTTGGTATCCCTGGGCCGGCTCCTTTTGTGCGCACGCCTCTACCCTTCGCGTCCCACAGCAGCTGGGGGGGTGGGTTGGGGGGGGGGGGGTCACTCTCCCAGGAAGGAAACAGGCTCAGAAGCAGGGGGTGGGGTCACTCAAAGCAGCAGCGTGGACTAGTGACCATCAGACTCGAGTGTTCAGCCAGGCAGGCTCCCAGGTCCCCGCGCTGCCCAGGTGGGAGCGGTGGGTCAGGAGTGGGTCGAGCTGGGCCCACCGAGGGCATGGGCTCAGGTGCGTCCAGACACAGGGGCCTGCTGGTCCCGGGGGTTCTGTGTCTACGCTTTAGAGTGGGGGGTTGCCTGAGCTTTCCCCGGGACAGAAAAGCGGCGTCACTGCCTGGAGTCTCACTCCCTGTCCCGCCAAGGGCATGGTGCCGGGAGGTGTCCTCTCCCCCTCCGCTTACTCAGGGCGAGATCGCGCCCAGCCGGAGTTGCTGTGTCCAGCCGCCCTCCCAGGCCACCACCGCCAGGACAGTGCCTGAGGGGCCTGGGGTACCCAGGGCTGGTGCAGGCGGGGCGGGAGGCCAGCCTTCTGGCCGTGTCCCCAGAGGCCAGTCCCAGCAGAGCTGCCAGGTGCCCAGGGTGGCTTGTCATCATCGGAGTCCAGCAGGTGGGCGACCAGCCCGGGACCAGTGTTCTGGGGCAGGCCCCAGCCGTGCTCCCCGTCCCCAGCTACCTCCTCCTAGAAGCCACCCGCAGCTGACGGGACACTGCCTCCATCCGGCTGTGTGCCTCGGGCTGACAATATCGTAGCACCTAAGGCAAGTCCAGTGGTCAGAGCGCAAACTTGGGTTCGGCCCATTAGAGGGTCACAGTCCTTCAACCTGTTCCTCAAGCTCGTTCTAACCTGGTAACATTGACACGAGGTCAGAGTGAGAGGCGGGGCAATAGGACGGCTGGGAGGGTGTTCGCCTGGCACTCAGCTGACCTGAGTTCGATCCCATCCCATATGGTCCCCCAGCACCGCCAGGAGTAATTCCTGAGTGCAGAGCCAGGAGTAACCCCTGATTATCGCTGGGTGTGACCAAAAAAAAAATCCAAGTGGGATCAAAAGGTGCCCAGTGGGACCTGCCAGCACTCGGCCTCTGTCACCTGGTCACCTGCTTGGGCCTGGTAATCCTCCAGCCTCCCCCCGCGCCTCCAGATCCAGCGTGGATGGGGCCGGGAGAGGCGCGCCAGCACAGGTCCACCAGCCCCTTCCCGGCGGTCACCCCACAGGCTCCTTCTGTGTGACCCCGAGTCCCCGGTCATCCCGCATACAACCCCCTGACCAGAGCATAGTTCACTCACCTCCATTACCCACGGCCACGTCGACACTTTTTCTCTCGGTTCTGTCTTAGGAGGACTTGAGGCTAGCATGAGGTACAGATCCCCAGAATTTGAGGAGGGGGTCCGCTGTCCCAGGGGCTGTGTCCCCATAGGAGGAACCCGCCCTGGGAGACAGGCTGGACACCCTCGCCCTGACCATCCACCCTCACCCTCGCCGAGCTGCTGCAGTCCAGGCTGTCCTTCCCGCAGGTCTCCAGCCTCCATGTCTGGCTCTGTCCACCCTGGTTTGGGACCTGAGGAAATAGAGCCTTGGATGTGGTCGTGTCAGTACCAAGGGGGTCTGCAGGGCCCGGAGGGAGCCCCCCATGTCTGGGCTCCTTGGTCCAGCCACAGCTGATTCTGCAGGAGGTAACACCACAATTCTGACCCTACAGCTGGAGCCAACCACACACGGGTCATCGGGCCAGTGTCCAGGCCCCGGGAACCAGACTACACGCTCCAGCCCTGGTACGCAGCCGGGCAGGTGCACAGGAATCAGGGACAGAGCTGGCCTCACTGTCCAGCCCAGCAGCACCCCTGACCCTCTCTGAACCTCCTCCCTCTGAGGGCTCTTCCTGGGAAACCTCGGATGCCCCGACCACCAGTACCCGCCCCAGGAGACCCTCACGGCCACTATCCTGTCCTGAGCCTTGCTGGGATAGCATCCCTGCCCCCAGCTCTCCCGAGACAGACATAACCCAGGGTGCTGGGAAGACGCCCTGAGCTGGGAGTGTGACCGAGGTGCCGGCACACGGGAGAGGCCTCCGGCCTGGGAGCAGGGAGCAGCTCCGGCCTGGGAAAAGACAAGACTAAGCCCTTAGGTGAGGCCAGAGGTGAGGGACGGGGCTCAGGGCCCCAAGGGCAGGCTGGACCCTGAGTTGCCAGAAACGGAAATGTTTTGCTGGGGCAGAGAAAGCTTCCCTGACCTTCCCCATGGAGAACACAGTCGGGCTGGGGGGAGCAGGAGGGAACAGGAGACGGGTAGGGGGCTGATGGGGAGATGCTGTTGCTTTGGGCAGGCGGAGAGGGGCTTAGTGATGGGGGTTGGGGTGCTGAAGGCTGAGTCCCGGTCCCTGGGAGCCACCTTGCAGCCACAGCGCTGCTCAGTATATAAATATCTTTAATGAATAAATAGAAGTGCTTTTAGGCTGGCGGAGTCGAATCATTTCCACCTGCCGTAAAATTTCATTAGAAGCAGGCGCTGCAGGGGAGAAGAATGGCCGCCATAAATCTGCCTGCACCCCCTCCCCCAGCCCCCTGCACTTGGCCCGCCCCCCCCTGTTCCCTTCCTAGAGCCCCTGAGCCGCTCCCTGCTCTTTCCTATCCACAACTGCAGTAGACAGGACGGGGCCTCAGTCGCCCTGGTGGGGAAATGGGTACACGTCCTTGCCCCGCCCCAGAGAAAAGGGAACGAGTCCTGGGACAGCAGCCTGGAGGGGGACGTCAGCTTCAGGGGTGTCACAGGTGAGAGCTGCGGCCCCCTCCGAGGTAGTGAGAGTCCTGAGGTCCCCCAGGAAGCACAGGTCCAGCCCTCTGCAGCTTGGACACCCCAGCTAAGGCCTGTCCCCACCCCAGGAATCTGCCCGTCCTGCTCTGGAGACAGGGACTCAGAGCCCCAGAGCCCAGGCAGGACCCGAGCGCACGGGGCTCCCCACACCGGCAGCTCCGCCTGTGTTGCCCGACGTAGGTGCGTGGTCCCCAGAGGGCTGTGAGGAACATGCCCAGCGTGTCCATCCTGTGGGCAGCGCACAGATGCACGGCAACCTTGCCCAGGTGCCGCGACCCTCCCATGCCAGCACCGAGGCAACACTGGGCACACTCAGCTCCAGGGCCCCGGCTCCAGCCAGCGTGACCGGTGCCAGGAAGCTGGCCAGACTGCCCAGTCGAGCTGCCAAGCAGTGGAACCCCGCTGGTCCGTTAAGCCCATCAAGCGGCCGTGACAGGACACGGCCCCGCCAGCTGCCTCCCAGCCCCAGGACCTGCAGCTGCAGGAGGAGACGCCCACTGCACCCTGCCAGGGTGCCCCCAGGCACCCACGTGGCTGGTGAGCATGAGCAGCGAGTCTGAGCGGCCCTGACGTTCCAGCCACCCTCCTCCTCACGACCCTTTGTTTCCTCCCTGAGAAGCAGGGGGGCAGAGCTGTGTGGCCGCGTCCACCCACCGGTCTCCTGGTGCCGTGGCCTTTCTCGCTCGCCCCTCTGGGCTCCCCTGGCTGTTTCTGCTTTTGTTTGCTGTGGGTGGGAGCACTCCTGGTGGTGCTCGGGGGTCGCTTCTTCCTGGCACTGAAGGTCCATCCCACTCCCCTGCAGAGCATGTGCTCCAGCTCACTGAGCGACCAGCTTTATGGGCCCCTTCCAGAGCCGGCGCGCAGAGACCCAAGCGCAGCCCCACCCGTGAGCAAGGCCCAGAATGCTCCTGGGGTGCCCCCTGCCAACACTTCCGACAGGACCATGTGCCAGGCCTCTTCAGGGCAGTGGGGGCAGAGCCGTGAACCAGGCACTCGGGCTCCCTGGCCATGGCTCCCACAGAGGTCCCCACCCATCCCTCAACAGGAATCACGGCAGAGGGACAGGCAGGGCTGCTGGTGGGTGCGAGCGGGCATACGCAGGCCCCTGGTGCGAGCCCGGCACGACCAGAGCGGGTCCGCAACTAACTAGAAAATAAAAGGGAGAGGGGCAGAGAGATAGTACAGCGGGGTGGGGAGGGCCCTTGCCTTGCCCGGCAGCCAACCCCAGTTTGATGCCCGTCATCCCTCCTGCATGGTGCCCTGAGCACCGCCAGGAGTAATTCCTGAGTGCAGTCAGAGTAACCTCTGAGCACCACAACGTGGGACCCAAAAAATGAGAAAGAAAAAAAACAAAAAGGAAAGAGGAAAGAGTGAGTGCCAGGCCTGGGTGCCAGAAGGGACAGCCTCTCTGAGGTGACTGAGCTGGGCAGACTGAGCTGGGCAGGTGAGCGGAGCAGCTCCAGGGAGGTAAGTGTGGAGGCAGACGGGGCAGAGGACAGGGTCGCAAGGACAAGGTGGGCGGGGGATAGGACAGGGAGGAGGAAGTGAAGGGGAGGAAAGAAAATGTGAAAAGGACCAGTGGTCCGGAGAGGTGGCCAGCGGGCAGAGCCTGGGGAGGTAGGAACGCAGCTGGGCCCCAGGGCCTTTTGTACCCCAGTCTCAGCGCTGGGCTCTGGACGGGGCAGGGCCATCTGAGAACTAGTCCAAGCCCAGGACGCTTTTTTTTTTTTTTACAATGACTGGATACTTAAGTTCCTCAGTTCTTTTTTTTTTTTTCATTTTTATTTTTTACAATTACAAAGAAATACAATTAAAAAAGTTCATATTTGGGTTTTGGTCATACAGTGTTCCAGCACCCATCCCTCCACCAGTGCCCACCTCCCACCTCCAATGTCCCCGGTTCCCTACCCCCTCCCCAGCCCTCCATGGCAGGTTCTTTATTTCTTTCCCTTCCTCTCTCTCTCTTTTCCTTTCCTTCTAGACTATGGGTTACAGAACATACATTAAAGGGTTGCCATGTGTATCTTTTTGCCTCTATTTAATGCTCAGTTCTAGGTTGGTATTAGTACCCTCGACAATTGTTAGCACACTGTTCCATTTTCTGTCTTACCTAGCCTCTGACTCATAGCAACATTATTCACAATAGCCAGAATCTGGAAGCAACCAGAGTGCCCGAAAATCGATGACTGGATAAAGAAGCTTTTGGTACATCTACACAATGGAATACTATGCAGCAGTTAGGAAAAGCCCAGGAGGCTTTAGCCAGCAACACTCCCGCGTTCCTGTGAGCCAAGGAGAGGGCGGGTGTGTGTGCGGGTGGCTGCTGAGGGCACAGGAAACCGGCAGTTGGGCCAGAGTGATAGTCCAGTGGGTAGGGCATTTGCTTGCACGCAGCCGACCTGGGTTCGATCCCTGGCATCCCATATGGTTCCCGAGCACCGCCAAGAGTAGTTCCTGAGTGCAGAGCCAAGACTTACCCCCCCTGAGCATCGCTGGGTGGACCCAAAAAAAAAAAAAAAAAAAAGAAGAAGAAAGAAATAAACTGGCTGCTTTGCCAGAGGGACCCTCCTGGGGCCACACGGAGGTGGCATTGGGACCCATCTGAAGGGGAGGAGCTGGGTGAGAAAGGAGATCCAGCACCGGGCAGGGATGGGGTGGGAGGGGCAGAAGCTGTTGGGGTGCTGGGAGCCCAGGAGAGGCTCTGAGCCACAGGCTGGGAATGAGGGACGGCGGGATGGAGCGGCAGCGGGGACATGAGGACACGGAGGGGCATTATTGGAAGAGCAGAAAGGGCCTGGTGCAGTTGTCCAGGCGTGGGAGGGTGACCTGAGCAGGATGAGGTGTCCGTGGCCACTAGGGGCTGAGAGCAGAGGCTGGAGCCCCTCAAGGCTTGCTTTGGCCTCCTCTGGCCAGGGTTAAGTTGCCATGAGTTCAGGAACCTTCTCTGCAGACATCCCCCCCCCACCTCTACCCACTCAGGCCCCTCTGCTCTGGGATATCCATGCCAGAATACCGGCCCCAGCTCTCAGGCACTTCCTGTGTAATGGGGGACCCGGAGGGGGATGACGCAAAGGCCCCTTCACTCAGGGTGATAGGTGACACAGGGACAAAGTCGGAGGAGATGGTCTCAGCGTGGTGGGCAGTAGTGACCGTCATGAACGACAGCCCATTATGAGTGTTATTAATTATCATTAATCTAATTAAATGGTGATTACAGTGAATAAAAGTTGCCACCTTGGCTGACGCACAGCTCCCCAGGCAGCGCCGAGCCTCCGAGCCTCCTACTCAGCACAGCCAACGAGCACCCTGCACCCCTCAGCTGACAGACGGGCAAACCGGGCCTGAAGATGGACAACAGGGCTCGGGGGGCTGCTGTGACTCCCCTGAAGGTGGGCAACAGGCCGTAGGCAGCTACGGTGATTCCCTGCAGTGACTCCCAGCGGCCCGACACAGCAGCTCTTTCCGTGGAAACTCTCCGAGCACAGAGGGGCAGGCCACACTCTAAGAGCAGGCGACAGAGGGGCCCCCAGCTGCCCACCCTCCCCTAGCAGAGCCTTGAATCCTCCCCAGTCCGAGGAAGGGGTTTCCTCTGCACACAGCCTCGTGCACACGCCCATGTGCATGTGTGGAAATGCACACGCCCTGCGACTGTGCACACACACGCACACACACACACACACACACACACACAAAGATGCCTGCTCAAACACACACGTGCACCCAGAGATAGACACACACAGTGCACTGAGACAGACACACTGACGTGCACATCATAAAAAGGAGAAAATGAGACCCAGCAGACTAGACTCCAGGGGCCCTTCCACGGGATGATTCTGGGAGGCCTCTCAGGACGGGGGAGCAGCCGGGAGCAGAACAGAGCCGGAGTCCTCCCCGCTAAGTGCTCCCTGGCTCTGGGTAGCCCCTCTGAGTGGCCTGCCTGTGACCTGTGCCCCGTAGGGGGGTCTCTGCCTATCTCCCCGCACAGCTGCCTGAGCTCTCAGAGGCTCATTCTCTGCCGGCGCCCCTGGGCAGGCACAGCCGTCCACTGCTCCACTTCCTCACTCTGCGGTCCCTCCCCGCAGCCGGAGCAGAGATATGCCCACACCAGGCTCTCCTGGCCCTTCTCAGCTGGCCTCAGACTCTGGCTGCAGCACTGACCTTCCGCCTCCCACACGCACAGCCCCCCCTGTGCCCGCTCCCTGGTTCACACAGCAAGAGAGGTGGGCTTGCTGCCACTGTCTGTCTGTCTGTCTGTCTGTCTGTCTGTCTGTCTGTCTGTCTGTCTGTCTGTCTGTCTGTCTGTGCGGAACCTGGGCCGAGGAGGGGTCACACAGCTTTGCGGGCCGTGTGGCTGTTAGTGGTGTGCAGAGTGGGCCCTCGCCAGGATGAAATGGGAGGGACAAGCCATCCTGTTCCGGCCGTGCCCATGTCCTGCTCATGCTAAGGGCTGGAGACGGGACAGGGGTGAAGGTGTTTATCTTGGCACTTGGCGAACCCAGGCTTGATTCCCAACACGTTACATGATCCCCCAAGCCCACAAGTGATGCCTGAGCATAGAGTCAGGAGTAAATCCTGAGCACTGCTTGGTGTGGCCCAAAAACAACCTAAAAAAGAAGGTGTGTTAAGAAACCAGAGACAGAGCACAGCAGGGAAGGCCCAGGTTTCATCCCCAGGACCATGTATGGTTCCCCGAGCACCAAGAGTCAGACAAGAGTCGTCCCTGGCACCAGAGCCAGGATAAGCCTGAGCACTGCCAGATATGGGCCCAAACCAAAAGAAAAGAAATGGCACTGTGAAATATTTGGAATGGCTGAGAAGCCAATCAGAGGCCAGGGGTACAGCCTCACCTGTACAAAACCCCGAATTTGGCCCCCAGCACCACATGCCCAGCAGCAGTGCCAGGAGTGGCCGTGGCAGCCCCCAACACTGCTGGGCCTGAGCATGGAACCTCCTCGCCCGTTGGCCAATCGCTGGGAGTGGCCTCCCTGGCTTCACTGCTTCAGAGTCCCGCAGATGGAAATATTTGGAGAAGGCCAGAGAGCTGGTGCAGGGGAGAGGGTGTTTGCCTTGCACACAGCCGACCTGGGTTGGATCCCTGGCACCCAACCTGGTCCCTTAAACTCTGCCAGGAGTGATCCCTGAGTAAGTCCTGAGCACCCTCAGGTGTGGCCCAAAAACTAAAAGGAAAATATTTGCAGGTGGCGGTATACCTCACACTGTGCTTGCAGTTTCTTGCAGTTAAAGCGGGTGATTTTAACTTGCTTTGGGGGGCAAGGGGGTTAGGCCACACATGATGGTGCTCAGGGTTTACTCCTGCCTCTGTGCTCAGGCTCTGTGCTCTGCTCTTGGTAGGACTCGGGGACCATATGAGAAGCCGGGAATCAACTTGGGATCAGCTATGTGCAGAGATGCGCCTTAACCCACGTGCTCTCAACAACTCTCCTCTCTCTCTCTCTCTCTCTCTCTCTCTCTCTCTCTCTCTCTCTCTCTCTCTCTTTCTCCTTTCTCCTCTCTCTCTCTGTCTCTCTGTTCTCTCTCTCCTTTCTCCTCTCTCTGTCTCTCCTTTCTCCTCTCTCTCTCTCTCTGTCTCTCTTTCTCCTTTCTCCTCTCTCTCTCTGTCTCTCTGTCTCTCTCTCCTTTCTCCTCTCTCTGTCTCTCCTTTCTCCTCTCTCTCTCTCTCTCATTTCTCTGACTGTAGTTTTCAACAATTAAAAAATTTAAATAGAGGGATGAAAAAAAAAGGGCTAGTACAGCAAATAGGGCACTTGCAGTGCACACTGCTCAAACAGGTTTGAGTTCCAGCACCCATATAGTCCCTAAGCCCTCCAGGAGTGATTCCTGAGTACAGAGTCAGGAGTAAACACTGAGCAGAGCCAGGTGTGACCCAAAAATACAACGAAAGAAAGGAAAGGAAAGGAAAGGAAGGAAGGAAGGAAGGAAGGAAGGAAGGAAGGAAGAAGGAAGGAAGGAAGGAAGGAAAAGGAAGGAAGGAAGGAAAGGAAGGAAGGAAGGAAGGAAGGAAGGAAGGAAGGAAGGAAGGAAGGAAGGAAGGAAGGAAGGAAGGAAGGAAGGAAGGAAGGAAGGAAGGAAGGAAGGAAGGAAGGAAGGAAGAAGGAAGGAAGGAAGGAAGGAAGGAAGGAAGGAAGGAAGGAAGGAAGGAAGGAAGGAAGGAAGGAAGAAGGAAGGAAGGAAGGAAGGAAGGAAGGAAGGAAGGAAGGAAGGAAGGAAGGAAGGAAGGAAGGAAGGAAGGAAGGAAGGAAGGAAGGAAGGAAGGAAGGAAGGAAGGAAGGAAGGAAGGAAGGAAGAAGGAAAGGAAGGAAGGAAGGAAGGAAGGGAAGGAAGGAAGGAAGGAAGGAAGGAAGGAAGGAAGGAAGGAAGGAAGGAAGGAAGGAAGGAAGGAAGGAAGGAAGGAAGGAAGGAAGGAAGGAAGGAAGGAAGGAAGGAAGGAAGGTCCAATATACAGCAACAAACAAGGCCTATGCTCATGCTAGGCTGGCCCAGCTGAGCGGCAGCCCAGTGTGTATCTCTCAAGTGAGTCCGTGAGGCACTTGGTGGGGTTCAGCCCCCTACTCTGAAAGGAGAAATGGAAGTACAGAACTGTTCAGCGTGCGTTTGTTGCTTTGGGGGCCACACCCAGGGGCTCTGCGCTCCCTGACTCTGCACTCAGGATCACTCCTGGCAGGCTCAGGGACCAAAGCATGTGCCCTTCCCACTCATGCTAGTGCGCTAACCCCTGTTGAATCCTTTTCTAAGGCGGTGGGGCAGGGGTGGCTGCCCCAGGGTTGCTCCCCACTGAGACGGGGAGAGCAGGAACCGCCAGGCCCTGGGAGGGCACGCTCAGGCCCCCGAAACCCTCTGGGGAATGGGGGCCCCTCTCTGCTGGGGTCAGCACTCCCCCCACTGCAGCCAGCCTCCGACTGACCTCCCCAGCTGCCCACCACGTCCACAGGAGCCGCTACTGCGTGTTTTCTTGTCTCTGATTGTAAACAGATTTGACTAAAGAGGTAAATTAGAAGTTAATTAGAGAGAACATGATTGATGAGGCAGTTGCCGTGATTGGGAGGCGTGGAGAGGGGGGAGGTTCCTTGCACCAGCCGGGAAGTGGGGAGCAGGTCACAGGTCCGTCCCCCGCCCCACCCACTCCCCCTCCCCAGTCTGGAGCAGGCCAGCAGGGCCCCTTGTGCCAAGGCCAGGAAGGGACCCACAGGGGCAGTCTGCCCAGTTCTGTCCCTAGAGCCGGACATCGCTGTGTCTGGTGGAGCTCAGGGCCTGTGCAAGCAAGCTGGGTTCTGGGGTTGGGCCTGGTGGACACTCACCCGCTGAGCACAGTGGACCCCGCCTCCCTTGGGTCTAGACAGGTCTTCTGGGGAGCTGAGTGAGCCCAGGGTCTCTGGCTCTCGGGACAAGCCCAGCCTGACCCCTCGGGCCTCTCCCCCAGGCCCTGTGTGCCTGCTCAGGGGTCCTCCCCGTGGTTTCCCCTGTTGGCTGCCCACTCCCAGGCAGCCTATCTGGACCGGATATGGATGACTCACTCCCCTGCGGGCCCGGCTCTCTCCTTCCCATCCTGCCTTCACAGACCCCGCACCCCATGGCACGAGGAACTCAGAGGGCTCCCCCACTGCCGGAGAAGTTTCAGAAAGAAACATGGCTCCCGATGACGGCAGCCGGGTCATGGCCCCAAGCCCTGCGGCCCACCGGCTCCCCAGGCCCTGCCGCCTCCTCCTCCCACCCCCGCGTCCACATTCTTCTTTAATTTTTTCTTTCCTTTTTTTCCTTGTTTTTTAATCACTGGCTGGCTAATGCTACCCAGCGCCATGGCCTAAAGCGTGTCCACTTTGCTTCCCCGGTGCTGCTCGAGCGCCCACGGAAACTCATTTTTCCTTCTCATTTTTTCTTCTTCTTTTCTCCCAACTTCTTTTTCATTTTTATTATATCACCGTGATAGACCATCACAAGCTGTTCGTGATGGGTGTCAGTCATCAGTGTTCCAACACCTGTCCCTCCGCCAGTGCACATTCCCAACACCAATCGCGTCCACCTTCTTTTCAGCAGAATCTCCCCCACTCTGCTCAGCTCAGAGACAGGAGCTCACACTGAGGGAGGAGGGGCTGCCTGTCTCGCAGGGTGTGTGTGTGGGGGGGGTGGGAACCATGAGGGGACAGGGCGCCAGAAGGCTGGGGGGTGCTCGAAGGAGGAGCTCAGGTTTTCAGAAGAGCCGTTTGAGTCCGAGTCTGAGCAGGATGATGGCGGCGTCTGCGTGTGGGGGCCGCAGGGGTGAGGTGAGCAGGGAGATGTGTTTGAGGATGAGCTGAAGGAGGGAAGATGGAGGAGTCCGGGGTTTGGGAGCACCTTGGGAACAGGTAACGTCGCGCAAGGAGGGTTGGCAAAGGAGGGGTTCCGCTGAGATGGAGAAGTCCAGAGGTCGAAAGCCTCAAGAGGCCATGTAAGGCTTTCAGGGGCGGTTCCCGAGGGGACGGCAGGAGACAGCCCCCATCCTCAAGCACCCACCCCCCAATGCCGATGAGCGTGCTTGGAAGATGCAGAACCTGCAAGCCCACCCCTCTGGCCTGTGAGTCAGGGGCTCTCGTGGGGCAGAAGAGTGGGGGGCAAAACAGGCACCCCACGGCCCACCCCATCAGACCTCCGCCCTGTGCTGGCACCAGTGGTCCTGGGGTCTGGTCCCTGGCCTCTTCCCTGTCAGGGGGGGCGGGCACAGCGGGAGGGCTGTGAGGTCCTGCTTTTCCTGAGAGCAGCCCCTGAGCCAGACCAGAGCCCTGGGCAGCCGAGGGTGACCCACGGTCATGGCCGCCACCCTGAGCTGTGCACCGGGGCCTGTTCTAAGCTCAGGGGGACTCAGTAGGTGCAGTAGGTGCTGTTTTTATTCCCACTTTACAGATGAGACACTGAGTCCCAGTGAGGGAAAGGCCCAAAGTCACAGTCTGGTAGAGATCAAGTGGGGACCCAAGGCCAGCCCAAACCTCCATGCAGGCGGCCTCCAGCACCTTTCAGCAGGCTCCTGGGGGCATAGGTGGCGGGGGGGTGAGGGTCCCACCCAGCCTTCCCTGTAGAGGGCAGAGGCAGGAAGAAATTATCTAGGACCTGCTGCTTCCTGGACGTGAGAATTCAGGGACCAGGCAGGGAAACAGTCACCGAGTATTGGGGTGGAAGTGCTGAGGTGAAAGGGCATCTCATGGGAACCAAGTGTGACCTTTGGCCAGAGGTGGCCCCTTGGGGACAGAAGCCTCCTTCTGGTCTAAAGGTGGGGCTCTGGTTCCTCCAACTGGGAGTATCCAGTGGACACGGGGTGAAGGGCTGTAGTGGTCAGGTCTGCTCTGCCAGTCCACGGGCTGCGTGGTCTCGGGCAGCTTCCCCCACCTGTACGGAGGAAGTACAATAAGACGATGAACAGTGACAGCTATAGATTATCCCGGAGGCGCGGGACCGACCAATCAATAGCTTACATTTATTGAGCCTCCTTCCGTGTGCCAGGTGCTGAATAAGGGTTTCTCATGCATGTCTCACTTAATTTTCGAGAAACCCTGTAAGATAGGGATCATCCGGCTTATTTTAGAGAAGAAGAAACGAAGGCTCAGAAAGGGCTAGCGGGATGGCTCCGGGGCTGGGCCTCACGGCTCTGCGTTCCAGGAGCCCTGGCTTGATCCCCAACAACCATC
>JAJIBD010014241.1:0-31707 GCA_021461705.1 Cryptotis parvus
AGTACAAGCAGGCGCCAAGTGTTTCCTGCTGGCCTCCTTCGACCACTGTGACTTCCCGAGGTGAGCGGGGCGCAGGGGTGGGGGCCGCCCCCCGGGCCGATGGCCAGTGACCACTCTTGGCCCCACCCAGCTCCTGTCCCCAGCAACGTGGCCGTGTACGGCGGCCTCTGCGCACTGGCCACCTTTTGACCGGCAGGAGCTGCAGCGCAACGTCATCTCCAGCAGGTGGGCGCGGCGGGCAGGACCCGGCGGACCGGCCACTGGCCGCTGGCACTGACCGTCCGCACCCACAGCTCCCTTCAAGCTGTTCTTGGAGCTGGAGCCGCAGGTCGCGACATCATCTTCAAGTTCTACGAGTCCAAGTACGCCTCGTGCCTGAAGATGCTGGATGAGATGAAGGTGAGCCCCGGCTTGTCCCGCCTGGCGCTGACCGACACTGACCGCCTGCAGGCCGTGCCCCCCCCCCCACCAGCCCTGACCTGCCCCGACCCCCTTCTCAGGACAACCTGCTCCTGGACATGTACCTGGCGCCCCACGTCCGGACCCTGTACACCCAGATCCGCAACCGGCGCTGATCCAGGTGAGCCTGGGGCCGGCAGCCTGCCCGTGCAGGCCTGGCCCAGACGCTCCAGCCGCCCTTTGCCGTGCAGTATTTCAGCCCCTACGTGTCGGCCGAACATGCACAGGATGGCCACAGCCTTCAACACCACCGTGGCGGGCGCTTGGAGGACGAGCTGACGCAGCTCATCCTGGAGGGGCTCATCAACGCCCCGCATCGACTCGCACAGCAAGGTGGGGCGGGCCGGGCGTCCGCGAGGGCCCCGGCAAGGTGGGGGGGGGGGGGGCGGGGCCAGGCATCCGCGAGGGCTCCCCGCAAGGTGGGGCGGGGCCGGCCGCCCGAGGGTCCCACGGCAGGCGGGCTGAGCACTGGCCCCGCAGATCCTCTACGCTCGTGACGTGGACCAGCGCAGCACCACCTTTGAGAAGTCTCTGCTCGTGGGCAGAGAGTTCCAGCGCGCGCCAAGGCCATGATCCTGCGGGCCGCCGTGCTGCGGAACCAGGTGCATGTGAAGGTGAGCTGGGCCCAAGGGCTGCGGGCCGCGGGCCTGCGGCGGGCCCTGGCGCTCTCCTGCCCGCAGTCCCCGCCGCGAGAAGGCAGCCAGGGGGAGCTGACGCCCGCCAACAGCCAGTCGCGCATGAGCACCAACATGTGAGCTGCCGGCGCCGGCCCTGCGCCCCGGCCTCTGTCTCGTCCATTAAAGGCAGCCTGACCACCGACTCAGCCTTGTTCTTGCCCGTCTCTCCCGCCAGCCACACAGTCTCAGCCTTGCACACGAGTCTCTGAAGCCTTTTATTCTGCGCACGCGAGGGCAGCCCGGAGCCTGCCCGGGCTGGGAGGTCATCAGAGTCTCCCTGAGTGAAGGCGCTTCTCCAAGTGTCCAGCAGCCCGGTGGGCTCAGAGAAGGGCACTGCCCGCCACGGCCACACTGGGCTGCCCACGCCCGCCTCCTGCAGCTCCTGCGTCCTGAGCTGGGCCCCCTTCCAGGCCAGAGACTTCTCCAGTTTGGTTTTAAAAAGCAATCCGTGACCTGGCCAAGAGCGAGAAGAGGAATTGGGCTGGGCAAAGGGTGCACTGCCCGGGGCGTGTGGAGGGCTGTGGCCAGCACCCACCTGGGCAGTCTGCCGTGTCCCTGAAGGCATGTTTCTTGCAGCAGGCCCGGCACAGGCCAAACACACACCTGCTGCCCTGTGGGCCACGTCACGGTCACGTGTGGCCAGAGGCCCCTCCCTGCCGTCCCCACCCCCTGCCCCACACACCCACCTTGGGGTTTCCACACTGCTCGCACTTGGCGTATTTGGCTGGGGAAAAGCAAGTGTGAGGTGAGCGGGGCCTGAGCGCCCCTCCCCGCCCCCCCAGCAACTCACGCTTCAGCGAGGGGTCGAAGGTCTTGTGGGGGTTCCTCAGCTGCTTCTTCTGCTTGTTCCTGGACAGGACCTCCACCCCCCTCCAGCGCTCGCTTGCTCCCGGGGCACCCCGCCCCTGCCTGCTCCCTTCCCTGGGCCTGGACAGGGAGGCCACAGCTGAGGTCCTGGTCACAGGGGTCCCGCCCGCCCGCCCCGGACTTGGGCACGCACTCTGGCCGGACGTAGGGCTGGCAGATCCAGTGGAACAAAGGCACATCTCCCGCGGGCTTCTCCCGGCCGCCTGCCTGGACATGTCCTCCTGCAGGGCCCAGGGCTCTCGTCGGCTCTCGCCACCCCCTCCGGTGCTCCCCACCCCTGCCCGCCCGCGGGCACCCACCTGGCAGCGGAGCTTCAGCTCCTGGCTCACAGCGGCCACCGCGTCCAGGGTCTTGGCCTTGGCCAGCTCCTCCCGCAGCTGCTGGTGCACCTGCAGCCTGAGCACAGCCTCAGTGCCCGCCCCGGCGGTCCTAGGGCAGCACCGGCCTGCGCCCCCCGCCCTCGCCCTCACTCACGTGTGGTGCCACAGCTTGAAGAGGTGGGCGCGCACGCAGGACAGGGGGCAGGGGTGCTGGCGCACGAGCTCCAGGTACTCCTCCGCCAGCTCCCACACGGCAGGACTCCGCCCTCGAACAGCGCTGGGTTGTGCAGGTTTCCCTCTGCGGGGCCAGGCTGAGCTGGCCCTGGGGCAGCCCACACCCGCCCACCTGCGCCCATGACGCCCCGCACCCCGCCCACCTGCGCCCGACGCCCGCACCCGCCCACCTGCGCCCATGACGCCCCGCCCCGCCACCTGCGCCCATGACGCCCCGCACCCCGCCCACCTGCGCCCATGACGCCCCGCACCCCGCCCACCTGCGCCCATGACGCCCGCACCCCGCCCACCTGCGCCCATGACGCCCCACACCCCGCCCACCTGCGCCCCATGACGCCCGCACCCCGCCCACCTGCACTCCTGATGCCCCGCATCCCGCCCACCTGCGCCTATGACGCCCGCATCCCGCCCACCTGCGCCATGACGCCCCACACCCCGCTCACCTGCACTCATGACGCCCTGCACCCCTGTTGCCCGGATGCAGCGCCCACATCACATAGGCTCTGGATGTTTCCGTTGGCAAACACAGGGATGGTCACTGCCTTCCTGTGGGGGCGGGGCCATGTAAGGCCAGCCTTGGGAGGCACTTTGCTGCCTGCCCACAGCCACGGATACTCACCTCACAGCCCTGATGTGCTCCCAGGACGCGGAGCCCGCCAGGGCCCCCTTCTGCTCCTTGGTGCGCCCGTGCACGGTCAGCAGCTGCGGGACAGTGTCCCCTTAGCCGATGGCGGCCCCGCGCTCCGGTGGGAACTGGGAACACTCTTGCCCGGGGCGCCCTCGCTCCCAAACTTGGAGCCCAACTTGGGCTCACCTGGCATCCGGCCTTCTCCAGCATCTGGGCGTAGCGCACCGTCTTGTCAATCTCCGGGAAGACTCGGATTTTGCAGGTGACAGGGACGGAGAGTTTCTCGTGGGCCAGCAGAACTGGGGAGAGGGGCAAGGGTGCTCGCATGCTGGCAGCGGAGGCGCGGGTGGGCCTGGCCGCCCCCTGGCTTCCGACTCACCCATTCGCTGGAGCAGGTCCCAGTCCTCCTGCAGGAAGGCGCCGTAGTGGCCTGCGGAGAGAAACGGGCCTGAGCGGCCAGGCCGGGCCCCCGCCAGCTGCCCGCCTGCCCCCGCGCCAGCTCACCCCTCTTGGCTATCATCTGCGGACAGCCCAGGTTCAGGTCCACGGCGTCGCAGTGGTCCCTGCGCCAGAGCGCCGCCTGGACGAACACGTCGGGGTCGTTGGCGCAGAACTGGAAGAGATGGAGCCGGGTGGAGGGCGGGCGGGGGGTCTCAGGCCGGGGCGGGGGCTCGCGCGGGGGCCGGGGCGGGGGGCCGAGGTGGGGGTCTCGGGCGGGTGCCGGGCCGGGGGTCTCGGGCGGGTGCCGGGCCGGGACCGGGCCGGGGGTCTCGCGCGGGGCCGGGCCGGGGCCGTGGCGGGGGCCTCGCGCTGGGTCCGGGGCGGGGGTCCGGGGCGGGGGTCTCGCGCGGGGGTCGGGCCGGGGCGCACCTGCACGATGAGCGGCCGGTCCTCCGGGGCACACGGCGCCGTAGAGGTTCTCGCGGCGGTAGTTGGCGTCGCGCACGAACACCTGCGCGTGCAACATGGGCGTGTAGCACAGCTGCGCCCCGTGGCGGCGGCTCAGCAGCCTCCAGGCCAGCTCGCTCTGGTCCACCATGGGGCCACCACGTGGCGCGCGCCCCCCGAGCGTGCGGCTCCAGAACTCGAAGCCCCTGCAGCTTGGGCATGGCGGCCGGGGGGCTCCGGGCAGGGGCTGCGGGCTGGGGGGCTCGGCCTCGGCGGGCAGCGCGCGGGCTCGGTCACACCCGCGGCCGCCCTGGCCCAGCGCTCGGCGCCGCCGGCCGGAAGGGGCGCGCGGGACACTCCGGGCCGGTGCGCCGCGAAACGCGTCCCCGGGAAACCGCGCCCGCCGCCGAGGGGCCCGCGCAGCGCCCAGGCGGGCAGGCGGGCAGGCGGGCCAGGAGGGCCAGGAGGGCCAGCGAGCAGCCGGCCTGCGGCCCCGGCGCTGTCACGTGCCCTGGACGCGGCCACAGCCGCAGCGGGCGGAGGGACCCGCCCCGCGTCCCGGTGGTCCGCAGGGAGCGAGCGCTGAGCGCTGAGCCTGGACGGCTGCTGGGTGCAGCCCCGAGTGGCCCCCAACAGGCCAGCAGCCCGGGGGTCCGCCCGCTTCTACCCCCAGCGCCTCCAGGAGAGACCCCAAAGCACAGCCCTGGCTGGTGGGCCCAGCCCCAGCCCCGTTTCAAGTCCTCAGGGGCAGGGGGAGGCGGGCGGGACTCCACTCCGGCTCTTGAAGGCTCGCTAGGCCTGGCCGGGGAGCCGCAGGACAGCGGGACCCCCCACTCCCGCAGGACAGCAAGGATCCCCCCACTCCCGCAGGAGCCAGCGGAGGGTGGGCGGCAGGTGCAGGGCGCTCGGGCAGGGGCAGCAACGGGAAGTCGCCCCCCCCCGTCGGCGAGAAGCCCCTGCCTCGCCGCAGGCCAGCAGTCACTGCCGCTGTCCCCACCGGAAGTCACTGCCCCAGGGAACAGTCTTCCCCCGGCCTGACTCCTGGCTGTCCTAAGAGCCTCAATCGACTTGGGTGAAGCAGGGAGCGAGGGAAACTCCTGGACAAGAAGCCCCCAGCCCGCTCCACCCTCCTTGTACCCGGGAGGCCGGGTGGGGTGATCCCAAGGAACCATCTGAGGCTTTTCCTGTTCCTGGAGCGAGCAGAGGCCCTTGGGGTACACTTGCTTGCAACAGGATGTATGGAGATGCCACTGGTGCCCGCCTCCAGGGAGTCCAGCAATGGGAAGGCAGTGATACAAAAAAGTGATACAGTGGCGGGCGGAGCGATAGCCCAGCGGGTAGGGTGTTTGCCTTGCACGTGGCCGGCCCATGCCGCCCAGGTTGGATCCCCGGCATCCATATGGTCCCCGAGCACCGCCAGGAGTGATTCCTGAGTGCAGAGCCAGGAATAACCCCTGAACATTGCCGGGTGTGACCCAAAAAAGCCAAAAAAAAAATGTGATACAAGTGATTTGTTTATTTAATTTTTATTAAATAAAAGAGACACACACACGGGCCGAAGCTACTACTTGCTCTCCCTGTGCCCAGCTGATCACGAGGCGCCCGGGAGGGATGACGGGGTCTAGCCCGGCCCGCCACCCCAGCAGAGCCTCACAAGAAACCAGAGGAACCCCCACACCATGAGGGCTGCCATTTTCCACATCCGACTCCACAGCTAGTCAGAGCTCCACCCAGCAGAGGTGCTGATCACAGCCTGGCTCTCATCGATAAATGCTCAAGTTTTTTTTCTTTTTTTTTTTGCTTTTTTGGGTCACACTCAGCAATGCTCAGGGTTACTCCTAGTTCTGTACTCAGGAATTATTCCTGGCGGTGCTCAGGGGACCTTATGGGATGCTGGGGATCGAATCTGGGTCGGCTACGAGCAAGGCAAACACCCTACCTGCTGTGTTATCATTCCGGCCCCCTAAATGCTCGAGTTTTGAGGTGACTAAAAGAGTATCCCACCCGCACGGCAGAGCCTGGCAAGCTACCTGTGTCATGTTTGATGCCGAATACCAGTAACAATTATAGACCTCACTCCCATGACTTGACGGAATGGATTGAGGCTCTTTATGTTCCTGGAGCAAGCAGGTGCCCTTAGGCTCTACTTGCATAAGACAGGACATATGGAGATGTTACTGGTGCCCACTCGAGCAAATCTACGGGAAGACAAGTGATGCAGTGATTTTTATGCTTTTTTTTTTTGCTCTTTTGGGTCACACCCGGCAATGCTCAAGGGTTACTCCTGTCTCTGCACTCAGGAATTACTCCTGGCGGTGCTCGAGGGACCATATGGGATGCAGGCATCGAACCCAGGCCAGCATGGGCCGGCCGTGTTCAAGGCAAACACCCTAACCGCTGGGCTATCACTCCGCCCCCCCCCTTTTTTTTTTTTTTTTTTTTTTTTGGTCACACCCGGCAATGCTCAGGGGTTTCTCCTGGCTCTGCACTCAGGAATTACTCCTGGCGGTGCTCGGGGGACCATATGGGATGCTGGGGATTGAACCCGGGCTGGCATGGGCCGGCCGCATGCAAGGCAAATGCCCTACCCGCTGGGCTATCGCTCCGCCCCCATCCCCTATGCTTTTTTTTTTTTTGGCCACACCAGTGATGCTCAGGAATTACTGGGGGGCTTGGGAGGAGGCCAGAGTGATAGCCCAGCGGGGATAGCCTTGCACGCAGCCGACCCAGGTTGATCCCGGCATCCCGTATTGTCGCCTGTGCACCGCCAGGAGTAATTCCTGAGTGCAGAGCCAGGAATAACCCCTGAGCATTGCTGGGTGTGACCCAAAATGCAAAATGAAAATAAAAAGAAGAAGAAAAGGAGTTACTGGGGTGCCCTTCCCGCAGCGCCTACCAGGCCTAGACTGTCCTTTAGCTTCTGCTTTCCGAGGGCCGCCCTTCCCTGGGTGGGGCTCCGTCCCAGAGTGCTCACGCCGGCTCCTCCTTTGGTTATTTCCCCCAACGGTACACACAGACCTGGTCTGTGCCACACCTGACTGGCAGAGTGAGGCCGGAAGAGGCCAAGCGCCAGAGTGTGGGGACACCCAGTCCGCCCCCAGCACGAGGGTGGGGCCCCCAAGCCAGAAGCGAATGAGGAAACCGAAGGAGATAAAGCTAAGGCCGGGTCAGGACACTTCCCTTGCTCAGGACAACCTGAGCTCCGCCCCTGCCACCGGGGATGGTTCCCAGAGCCCTCCTGCTGGTGCGGCTTGAACACAAACGCAAACCTCAGAAGATGGGGCCAAGGAACGAGGCACCCGGGAGACGGGCTGGGCTTGGAGGCGCTGTGCGGGTTCTAGCTGGCAATCCTCAGGTGCAAAGTGGGTGATGTCACGGGAAGTCAGGGCGCAGACACTTTCCTGTCGCACCCGGGACTGAGAAAGACTTTCCTTGAAGGCGGGAAGGAAAGGAAGGAGAGTGGAAGAGAAAGGGAGAGTGGACGGTGGGCAGAAAGTGGACGGGCAGGAGAATCGAGCAGGACTTCCACGGGGAATAAGGGCCCTTCCTGTCACGTGCCAGCCTAGGTCCCTCCCGCTTGGGCTCCGGGGCTGGGAGTAAATAAATAAGACCCAGAAGTAAATAAGAAGGAAAGTGATCAAAAGGGACCCAAAGGCCAACAGCCTTTGAGGTGCAGGTGGGGCCCCTGCCCCGAGGAAGGCTTGAGGTAAGGACGTGGCGTCAGAGGCGAGGACTGTGGGGTCTGCACGGGAATGAATAGAAGCGAAAGCACAGCAGAAACCAGGGTCTTCCTTCCTGGGGCCCGCAGACAGAGCGTCCTGTCGGCTGCCTTGGAGGAAGGTGCTTCGGCCGGGCCCTAAAGGGCACTGGCGCGTCCTGAGGCGTCTTGCTCAGAGACAGGACGGGGAAGGGTGGACACCAGGGAGTCAGTGGGTTAGTGCCGATGTAGGGGACAGGAGAGCCAGGAGCCAGCAGAGGTCAGGGGCGGGACATGGTCTCATGGGAAATACCCAGATCAGTAAAATAAGGAGCGGCCGGGAGTCAAGGGAGGAGGCCTCGGGCAGGTGTGAATTCACAGCAAAGCAGATTCCCAAAGTTTTGTTTTTTTTTTTTTTTTTTTTTTTTGCTTTTTGGGTCACACCCCGGCGATGCTCAGGGGTTTCTCCTGGCTCTGCACGCAGGAATTACTCCTGGTGGTGCTCGGGGGACCCTATGGGATGCTGGGGATCGAACCGGGTCGGCATGGGCCGGCTGCGTGCAAGGCAAACGCCCTCCCGCTGGGCTATCGCTCCGGCCCCCAAAGTGGGTTGTTTTGGGAAAAAGCATGTAGGGGCTGGAGCACAGAGGTCAAGTGCAGGCCCTGAGACCCGATGGGTGTGGCCGCCTAAAGAACAAAAGCGATAGCCCAGCAGGGGCGCGTTTGCCTTCCATCCCGGCATCCCATAGGGTCCCCGAGCACTGCCAGGAGTAATTCCTGAGTGCAGAGCCAGGAGAAACCCCTGAGCATCACCGGGTGTGACCCAAAAAGAAAACAACAAAAAGCCACAGGAAACCCACCCGACAGGTCTCGCTGCCCCAGAACCCCTGCCCAGACCAGCCCGCTGCTCCCTTGTGGCTGCCCGTCGCATTGTTTCTGTTTAGAGGCCACATCTGGTGCCTCTCGGTTACTCCTGCAGTGCTCGGGCCCCGTGGGCCACGGTGTAGGAGTGACCTGGCCACAGGCAAGTGCTGCCACTCTGGCTGTGTGATTTGTGGGAGTCACCGGGCCCCATGTTTGGGGGCTGAGGTGTGATGGAGCCACACATGGGGAGGCCACTGTCCTGCCATGCTGTGTACAGAATGCGTGTGCGTGTCTGTATAGTGTGTACAGGGCGTGTGTACATGCCTGTATCGTGTGTACAGGGTGTGTGTGTGTGTGTCTGTATAGTGTGTACAGGGCGTGTGCATGTCTGTATCTTGTACAGAGCATGTGCGTGTCTGTACAGTGTGTACAGGGCAAGTGCGTGTCTGTATAGTGTGTACAGGACGTGTGTGCGTGTCTGTATCGAGTACAGGGCATGTCGCGTGTCTGTACAGCATGTACAGGGCGTGTGTGCGTGTCTGTATCATGTGTACAGGGCGTGTGTGCGTGTCTGTATCATGTGTACAGGGCATGTGTGCGTGTCTGTATAGTGTGTACAGGGCGTGTGTACATGCCTGTATCGTGTGTACAGGGGTGTGTGCGTGTCTGTATAGTGTGTACAGGGCATGTGCATGTCTGTATCTTGTACAGGGCATGTGCGTGTCTGTACAGTGTGTACAGGGCAAGTGCGTGTCTGTATAGTGTGTACAGGGCGTGTGTGCGTGTCTGTATAGTGTGTACAGGGTGTGTGTGCGTGTTTGTATAGTGTGTACAGTGCATGTGTGCGTGTCTGTCTCGTGTGTACAGGGCGTGTGTGCGTGTCTGTATCGTGTGTACAGGGCGTGTCTGTATCGTGTGTACAGGGCGTGTGTATGTTTGTATCGTGTGTACAGGGCGTGTGTAGCGTCTGTATAGTGTGTACAGGGCGTGTGTGCATGTCTGTGTAGTGTACAGGGTGTGTGTGTCTGTATAGTGTACAGGGCGTGTGTGTGTGTCTGTAGTGTGTACAGGGCGTATGTGTCTGTATAGTGTGTACAGGGCGTGTGTGCGTGTCTGTATAGTGTGTACAGGGCGTGTGTGTGTGTCTGTATCGTGTACAGGGCATGTGAGTGTCTGTATAGTGTGTACAGGGCGTGTGTGGCTGTATGGTGTGTACAGGCGTGTGTGTGTGGCTGTATAGTGTGTACAGGGCATGTGTGCGTGGCTGTATAGTGTGTGTATAGGGTCTGCGTGTCTGTGTACAGGGTTGTGTGTCTGAATCGTGCCTATGTACAGGGTGTGTGTGCGTGGCTGTATTGTGTCTTACAGGGTTGTGTCTGTATAGTGTGTACAGGGTATGCATATCTGTATAGTGTACAGGGTGTGTCTGATAGTCTGTGTACAGGGTGTGTGTGCGTGGCTGTATCGTGTCTGTACAGGCAGGGTGTGCATGTCTATAGTGTGTAGTGTCTGTATAGTGTGTACAGGGTGTGTGTGTCTGTGTACAGGGTGTGCGTGCTATGTGTGCTGACTGTACAGGGTGTGTACATGACTGTAGTGTCTGGTATGCTCAGGGCTGTGGGGGCCCCTCTGCAGAGGGGGCTGCCTTGGGGAAGCTCGTCTCCCCATCCGGGAGCTCCTATCCTTCCCTGGGGTGCAGCGGGGGTGGCTGTTCTTGGGTGTGTCGGGCTCTGCTGCTTCCGGCGTGGGCCAGTGTGGTCTGTGAGTGTCAGCCCGTCCCAGGCTGCGCCTTTCCTGCCACTGGCCGTGGCAGTGGAGACCCTCACTGTGTTGCCTGTGCTCAGCCGAGGCTGCTCCCCCACAGAGGAAGCTTTGGAGTGCTGGAAAGTGGCTGAACCCCACAGGGCCACCTGTATACCATGAGGATATGCACGGGTGTGGGGTAGGTTGTCGGCCCTCGCCAGAGACTGAACTGCCACGAAGCTCCCACCCAGAATCTACTGGGGGCTGCCAGCGGAGCCCTAGGGGTGGAGTGGACCAGGACCGGGTCCAGGCCTCACAAAAGGGACGCCCACTCTGAATTCCTGGCACAGGCTCCCATGACCAAAGCAGGGCCTGGTGGACAGTCCAAATTTTGCCCCAGACTGACTGTAAATTGGTGTCAGGGCCAGCCTGGGCCCGTCCTCAGCTTCTTCTCAACTCACTGGCTCCGACGTCCCCTCCGAGTGAGTCTACAGAGTAGGGCCAGAGCAGTCCAGAGAGCTCCAGGGTGGAGGGGACCGGCCTGCTGGCCCTCGCAGTACAGGCCGAGCTGTTTCTTGAAGAGTTTTGGGGTGGGGGGGAGGAGGCCTTGGGCCGGTCACCCTCGGTGTTGGCTGGGGGCCAGGCTGATTCCAGGAGTCTGTCCTCTAGCCCAGCTTCTCTCAGCACTGGGTTACTAGGGAAGCTCTGGAAACCCCGGGTCCCACCGGCCATTCTAGCGTCCTGGCGAGGCTCTGGGAGGGCTGCCCAGTGCCAGCAGGGCCACAGCGGGACGCCTGGAGGGACCCTGTCAGAGCTGGGAGCCGAGGAGAGGCCCCTCGGGGTGAGCCCATGTCGTGTGGGGCGACCCGGGACCCAGAGAACACAGCCAGACCCAGCAGCAATTGGAGTCATGTTTCGTGAAAAATGATACAGACAAACAGTGGGAGCCGAACCCGGGTGGGCCGGCCTCAGGGCCCCGTCCCTCCGCCTGCCCTCCCTGCCACGGGCCAGCCGGCCTGGCCCGGAGGGGCTCCGGCCTTCACAGGGACATGGGACCCGGCGTCTCCCCAGCGACGCAATAAATAGGGTTCACGCAGCAACGCCCGGTGGGCCGGGCGGGCTCCACGCACGCCGCAGCCGATGCTTCACAGACCAGCAGGGCCTCCGGTCGGCTGTGGGGGCCGCTAGCCCTCGCGGACGCTGACGGGCGGCTCGGCCAGGGAGCTGTGGATGATGCTGAGGATGGACTCCAGGCCGCTGCCCCTCCAGCAGCGTGCGGTGGTCACCCTCGATGACGTGCACCGACACTTTGCCGCCGCACACCTGGGAGAGGTTGTAGTCGGCGCCCAGGTCATCCCGTAGGCGCCGCCCGCCTTGGCACGCAGCAGCGCCACGTTGCCGTGGTAGGTGGCGCCGCGGCGAGTACTGCTCGGCCGCCCGTAGCTTGTGGTAGAAGGAGACGGCAGCAAAGCTCAGCTCCCGGCGGTCCAGGCCCTGGTGGCTCGGGTGATCAGCTCCACGGCAGCGGCCACACGGGCCTCCAGGCTGGCGAGCGGAAGCAGCACCTCCAACACCTGCGGACCGGCACCGTGAGCCAAGGGGCCTGCGGGTGCCAGGCAGGCGGCGCCCCACCTGGACGCACGCCCCGCACCCACCTTGCTGTGCTCTGCGTCGGTGAACTGCTGCACGAAGAAGCACAGGGCCTCGGCTTCGCCTCGGCCTCACAGCCAGGGGTCATTTTGGCTCGGTAGCTCTGTGGAGACGGGGAGGGCAGCTGAGCCTCGGGGCTCCAGGGCCGCCCGAAGCCCCCTGGGTAGCCGCGGCTCACCTGTGTGTAGGCCAGCACGTAGGTGTGGGAACCGCCGAACAAGAAGAGGCTGTTGGGCGCCGGGCTCTGCTGTGCCTGCAGCTGCGAGCACATCTCAAAGGCCACGCAAGCGCCGTAAGAGTAGCCGGCGATGCGGTAGGGGCCCTCGGGCTGCACTTGCCGGATGCAGTCGATGTAGTAGGCGGCCAGGCTGTGGATGCTGTCCAGGCGCAGCTGCGGGGACTCAGTGTGAGACGGGCAGCCTGGGCCGGGCCCCCGCCCCCACTGAGCCCAGCCCACACGCACCCTGGGTGCACTGGAGGCCATAGGTGGGGACGCTGAGCCTGGCCGCCAGGCTATGGAAGACGGTGATGGAGCCCTCGATGGGGTGGACGAGGAACAGAGGCCGCTCCGAGCTCTGCACGGAGTTCAGGCGCCTCACGGTGGGGCCCTCGGGGTTCACCAGCAACATGCTGAGGTCCAGCTGTGCCTGCAGCCGCGCGGGCTGTTCCTCCTTGGCCTCGGGGGCCGCTGGTCTGTGGAGGGAGGAGGCAGCCTGTACCCGGCTCCCACGGGCTGGGCGAACCCCCCCCCCGCCCCCCCGCCTGCACGCACCGTGGCCGCCGGCCTGGGTCAGCTCCTGCAGCCTGCGCAGTGTGAGCTGCCGCACCCTCACGCATGGACAGCAGCAGGTCGTGCTCAGCGCCCAGCGTCTGCCGCACCTCCACGCCCATGAGCGAGTCCAGGCCCAGGTCTGCCAGAGAGCTGTCCAGGCTCACGGCGGCCAGGTCCTCGGATACCTGCAGCACATGCGGGCAGTGGCTCAGGGCGCGGCAGCCCGGCAGCAGGGGCAGGCCCTGACCCACCGCGCCCGGCCCACGCACCCCAGGATGTGCGCCACGGCCTTCACCAGGTCCCGCTTGCCCTCGCCGTCCCGTGGACGGCCGTCTTCTCGGCCAGCACGAAGCTGCTCAGGACGGGGTGGGGCAGGTGCAGGAAGAGGTCGAGCACCTCCAAGCAGGAGGCGATCGCGCTGGGGCAGAGTGCCGCCGATGACCGTGTCGTTGGTGCCCATGGTCTCCAGCACGATGCCCACGTCGCCGATGGCGCCCCACTGCACGGCCAGGCCTGTGGGCAGGCAGGCAGGGCGGGCGGGCCGGTGTGGGCAGGGCAGGGAGCGCTGTGGGTGGGGCCAGTGTGGGCGGGGCAGGGAGCGCTGTGGGGGGGGGTGGGGCCAGTGTGGGCGGGGCAGGGAGCGGTATGGGCGGGGCCAGTGTGGGCGGGCAGGGAGCGCTGTGGGCGGGGCTGGGGCAGGCAGGCGGCGCGCACCTGGCAGACCGTCGTGGCGACGCTTCGCAGATGCGCTCCATGCTGGAGTTGGCGAAGCCGTAGTTGGTCTGCCCGGCATTACCGCGGCCGCAGCTCACAGAGGAGAAAGCCACGAAGTAGTCGAGCTCAGGGCACGCCTCCCGGGTCACCCTGCGGGGGCAGGATCAGGCCGGTGACGCGCGCGGCCGGGCGGGCCGGGTGCCCGCGTCCATGCCCTTGCCCGCGCCCGGCGCCGCGCACCTGTCCAGGCTGAGGGTGCCGCTGTACTTGGGCTGGTTCACGGCCCGGAACAGCTCGGGGCTCTGGTTCTCCAGCATGGCGTCCCGCAGCACCTGGGGAGGGAGTCTCAGCACCTGCCCGCCGGGCGGGGCGCGCCGGCGCCCACTCACCATGGCCAGGTTGAAGACTCCGCCCACAGGCCCGAGCGCAGCCGCCTCCTTGATGAGCGCCCGGGCGCCGCCCAGCGAGCTGGCGTCACGGGTGGACACGAGGACCTGGACGCCCTGGCGCTGCCACTCGCGCACCTGCTTGGCCTGGTAACCTGGGCGGGGGGGGCGGGCGGAGTGAGGGGCCGCGGCCAGCGTGCTCCAAGCCCGGGGCAGGGCCCCGAGACCCCAGCCCCTTACCCGCGCGAATCCCGGAGCGGGAGGTCAGCACCAGCTTCTGGGCCCTCGCAGCACCAGCCACTGGGCCAGCTCCAGGCCGAAGCCCCCAGGCCCCCAGCCACCACGTAGCTCTTGTGTGCGGGGCAGAAGGTCTTGGACATGGCGCTCATCAGGGCCGGCTTGGTCGGCGCCTGCGCCTCCGCCTCCTCGCGACCTGCGGTGGGTGCAAGCAGGGTCTTGCTGAGAGCGGCCCGACAGGCGCGGCGGCGAGGGGCGGGCGGCGGGCGGGGCGGGACGGGCGGGGCGGGGACGAGGAGGCGGAGCTTGGGGCGGGGGCAGAGCTTGGGCGGGGCGAGGAGGCGGGGCTGGGACGAGGGGGCGGAGCTTGGGCGGGGTGGGGACGAGGAGGCGGAGCTTGGGCAGGGCGGGGACGAGGGGCGGAGCTTGGGCGGGCGGGGCGAGGAGGCGGAGCGTCGGCGGGCGGGCGGGGCGCACCTGCACCACCACTTTGCCGATGTGCTTCCCCTGCGCCATGTAGCGGAAGGCGCCCTCCACGCGGTCCTTGGGGAACACCGTGCACTTGAGCGGCCGGACCACCCCGCCCTGGATGCCAGCCTGCAGCAGCCCCGCCACCTCCCGCCAGGCGTCGCCCGCCTCGCCGAAGAGCGCGCCCAGCAGGATCCCATGGAAGGTGACGTTCTTGAGGAAGACGGCCATGCCTGTGGGCAGGGGCCGCGCCACTCTCGCTCGCCCCGCCCGCCCGGGCGCCCTCCAGCCCCTCCAGCCCGAGCCTCACCCAGGGGGCTGTTGTTGGACAGGTCGAATTTGCCGATCTCCAGGAAGCGGCCGTGCTGGGCTAAGCACCGCACACTGGCCTGCAGCTTCTCTTCGCCAGCGAGTTCAGGACCAAGTCGACCCCTGGGCAGAGAGGCCCCCGTCACCGACAGCCCTGGTGCCTGGGGCGCGGCGGGCAGGGGGCACGCACCCTTGCCGGCTGTGTGTCGCAGCACGTGCTGCTCAAAGGACGTGTCGCGGGAGTTTGGCGGCAGGTGGCATCCAGCTGGGGAAGCGCGCCTGCAGGCACGCCCGCTCTCGGCAGAGCCTGTGGGAGAGGCAGGTGCCGGCGTGCAGGCCTGGGGGCAGGGCCCGGGGTCTCGGGCCGGGCAGGCTTACCCACTGTGGTGAAGACGCGGCAGCCGTGGCTGAGGGCGATGGCGATGGCCGCCTGGCCCACCCCGCCGGAGCCCGAGTGGATGAGCACCGACTCGCCAGCCGCAGGCGCCCGCGACCACCAGGGAGTAGTAGGCTGTGGTGTAGACCACAGGCACGGACGCCGCCTCCTCCAGGGTCCTGCGGGCACAGGGCAGGTCACGTGGGTGCCCCCCACACACAGGACAGGCCAGTGATGCAGGGAAGGTCACCCTGGCAGCAGCCCCTCACCCACAGACTCACCAGCTGGAGGGCACGTCCCACAGGAAGTCCTGGGGGAGCTGGACGGAGGTGGCCAGGCCCCTCGGCCGGCACCAGCCCCATCACACGCTTACGCTGGCGCCGCGGCCAGAGAATTCCATGCCCAGCATGCAGTCCCGGTGGCCCATTTCCCTGCGGGCGGAGAGAGCGGGTGAGCGGGGCGGCGGTGGCGCTGGAGGAACAGCTCCCGTTCCCGCCTGCGGCTACCTGGGATGGCGCCGGGTGAGAGCTTCGCCCGCGGCCAGCATGATGTCCCGGAAGTTGAGAGAGGCGTAGTGGACGCTGCAGAGCTGTGTGCCGGGCTGGCGCGGGGCGCGTGGTGCAGCGGGAGCACACCCAGCGGATGGAGGACAGGTCTCCCCGTGTCAGCACGTTGACGAAGGCGTGTTCCGCCAGCTGCTCCGACGCTCTGGGGGGACGACGGGACACAGGCTGCCGAGGGGCCGCCGCGCCACAGGTCTCCGCCACTCGCCGCCTGCCAGCCCCGGGCGCTCACCCTGCTCCAGCGGGTAGTGGCGGAAGGCGCCCCCACACCCCATCCCGGAAGACGCTCATCACCAGGTCGCCCGCAAGACGTGCTGCAGCCCCTCGGAGCCGGGCTCCAGCGTGGCGCGGGCCGTGTTGCCGAGGTTGGACACGAGGATGCACCTGGGGGGCGGGGGGGGAGGGGGGCGGGCCGCGGCCGAGGACGGGCTGGGGCAGGGGCACACCGGGGAGCCTTACCGACCCGGTGGCCGCCAGGCTCTTTGCGGAGGCAGTTCACCAGGCCCACGACGCCCGAGGTGCTGCAGCCCACGGCCGTGAGCCACACCGGCCGGGGAGAGGGGTCGGCCAGCTTGTTCTGTGGGCAGACCCGCAGGTTGGCCTCTGGCCTCGTGGGGCGGGGTGGGGGACGGGGGCGGGCAGCGCTGACCTTGAGCGAGTCCACCCAGCAGAAGCTGCTGTCGTCCACCGGGAGTAGGACAGGGCTGTCCGGGGAGTCAGGGCGGCACAGGAAGAGAGCCGAGCCGTAGAAGGACGCCTTCCGGGCCACCAGGTGCAGGGACGCCCCCCGCGAACAGCTTCTCCCACTCATCCTGCGAGTAAGGCCGCTCAGTCACCCCGCCCCGCGCCCGCCCCGCCCCGCCCCGCCCCCTGCTCCTTGCCCCCTCCCTGCCCCACACCTGACTCAGGAGGCACTGGCCACCAGGCTGCGGCTCAGGGCAGGTGAGGAAGGCCATGGTGTCCCCGAGGGGGTGTCCACGGAGCAGCGTGTGCAGGAGCAGGAAGCCGCCATCCTTGAGGGTGGCCGCCATGTGGCCCAGTGCTGTGACTGGGTTGCCCAGGGTGGCCACAGCGCAGTTACAGGCCACAAGATCGGCGGGGCCCAGGCCACTGGGTGCGGGCCTGAGGGGGTCCCACTGGGCCTGGGTCAGGCCAGGCTGCGGCAGGGGGTCCGGGGCCAGCCGGTCAGTCGCTGTGTAGTCCAGCTGCAGCAGGGGCTGTGTGCCCAGCAGCTGCGGAATGCGTGAGTACAGGCGCCCCTCACTGGCCAGCACCTGCTCCGGGAAGCCGAGGTCAGGCCGAAGCTGTGGCAGGGGCCCTGCCAGGCCCACTCCCCTTCAGGGCCGCCCGGGCTCTGGCACCCACCTCCACCACCTTCATCCTCGAGCTAGTCACGTTTTCCAGAGCCGTGTCCACACAGGCCTTGAATGCTGGCGAGTCCAGCAGGCCGCCGAGCAGGGGGTCTCCGGCCAGCTGGGCCCCTTCCCGCGCCAGCAGCTGGCTCAGCTCCAGCTGCAGGTTCCCATTGAGCTGCAGCTGGGAGGCCGCCGCCAGCAGCCGTGCCAGCCCTTCCTGAGGGGGGGTCCCGTGGGGCCTGGGCGCCTCCAGTCCGGGCACCGCCATCTTCAGCCCCTGCTGGGCCGCCTTGGTCTGTAGGAGCCGCGCCAGCCCTGGGGGAGACAGGCCAGGGCTGGGACGGGAGCTCGCGGCCCCCAGCTCTAACGTGCGTGCAAGTGGGGCGCAGGCCCTGCTCACCCCGACACTGCTGCAGCTCCTCCTGCAGGATGGTGCCCCCTGCGAGGCAGCCGCCCTCCATGTGGGGCGTGAACACGAACTTCTCCAGGATGGGGGCCAGCTGCTCCTGCTGCCTGCGCTGGGCCGGCGAGGAGTGTAGCCGCGAGATGAGGACGCCGCCCGCCACGGTGGTGCCCAGGCAGCTGTCCACCAGCACGTCGGCCACTGCGGGCAGGGACAGGGGTGAGCAGGGCCGGGTCGGGGGCCAGGAGACAGGCCGGGCAGGGGCCGGGGCCAGGAGACAGGCCGGGCAGGGGCCGGGGCCAGGAGACAGGCGGGGCAGGGGCCGGGGGCCAGGAGACAGGCCGGGCAGGGGCCGGTACCTTGGGCTGCTTCCTTCAGGGAGCGCAGCTTTTGGCGGTGGGTGCTGGGGTCGATGTGGATGGCGCTGATGCGGGTGGGCAGATCGCAGGCTGCGCTGGGCACCGCCCAGGATGGACACCTGCAGCATGGTGTCCAGGAAGCTCACCCAGTTGTCCTTCCACAGCAGCTGGCCAGTCGTGCCTGTTGGGGAGTCAGTGAGCCCTGAGCCTGGGAACTCCCGGTGCGTGTGGGCCGCGGGGTAGGAGGCACCTTCTAGGCTGGCCTCGAGGATGCCCTGGAAGTGAGGCCCGTAGTCGTAGCCGCGCAGACGCAGCTCCCTTGTACACGCCGCCTGGGTCAGGCGCGAGGTGGCCGTGGGCTCGGCGGAGTCCAGGTCACCCGGGAAGTTGAAGAGCTTGGGGTCCGGGTCCTCCCACTGGGACACTTTTCCTGGGGGCAGCAGGGAACAGCTCAGTGGGTGGGCGGTGCTGGGGAGCCCCCCAAGCAAGAGCCCGGCCCCGCTGCTCACCGCTGACGATGAGGGTCCCGTTGTCAGACACCTCAAAGGTGTGAGACGCCTCCAGCAGCCGCACCTCCAGGGACACCGCCCCTGTGCAGGTGGGGGTCACAGGTCACAATCAGGGTCAAGAGCGAGAGGTCAGACCTCCAGCGCCCCGGCGGGGCCTCACCGGTTTTGGGCAGGATGGTGGCCTGGTGCAGCGTGACGCTCCTCGAAGAGCACAGGTGTCTGTTCCAGGCTCTGGCCCAGCTGGCGAGCCAGCGCCCGCCACGCCAGGCACAGGTAGCCGGTGGCCGGGAAGAGGACTCGGCCGTCGATGCAGTGGTCAACCAGGTAGTGGTCGGGGACTCGGGGCTGGTGTCTGCAGGGACAGCCCTTAGCGGCTGCCCAGGGGCAGGTGGCCGCCCCAACACACACACTCACCAATGCTGTAGACGGTGGCGGCGAGCTGCTGGAGCCGCTGGGAAAGTGCTCGGGGGCCGGCACGCCCCAGGCCTGGCTGTGATCCCACCGGATGTGCGGTGAGATGAGGGGGTCCCGCGCGGGGCCGGGAACTCCACGGGGGGGAGCAGGCCGCTGGGGTCGATGTCGATGCTGAGGGACGGCAGGGTGAGAGGTGGCTCCCCTGGGTGCCCCCTCCCCCGCCCATGCCACTGCTGTACCCACCCGGCCAGGTGCAGCTTGGCCGCGTTGCTGAGGAAGAACTCGAGGTTATCCCTGTGGTCCTTCTTCATCAGGGGGATGATGGTACAGCTGGACTTCAATCCCCGCTTCAGCACGGCCTGGGGACACACAGGGTGTCTCGCATTGGCAGGCCCCGCCCTCCCCACCCTGTGGCTGCGCAGGCCCCGCCCTCCCCCCCCTCCCGCCGGCCGCCCCTTTGAGCGCACCTGCAGCAGGGCGTGCGGGGCAATCTCCACCACCACGGCGTTGGCGGGAACGTGCCGCAGCGCCTCCTGGAAGAGCACGGGGCTCACCAGGTTGTTGACGCTGTACTCGGCCGAGGAGGTGCGGCCAGGCTGCCCTGCCACTGCGCCTCGGGATGGACGTGCTGAGCCAGCGCCGCCGAGCGAGGCCGCTGGTCCCGGATCACCTGCACGTGGGTGGGAGGGGCGGTCAGGGGCATCCGCAGGGCACGCCAGCCCCCGCAGCCCTGCCCCGTGCCCGCGCCCACCTTCTTGAGTGCCTGCAGCAGCGCAGGGGCGATGGCGTCCATGAAGTAGGAGTGGAAGGCCATGCCGCCGGTCCGCACCTCCTTGGCGAACACGCCTTCCTCTTTCAGCTGCTCCACGAAACTGGACACGGCCGCCTGCAGGTAGCATGGCCGCGTCGTCAGACACGAGGCCCCGCCCCCCACTGCCCTGCTGGTCCGCACAGCTCTGACCCACCTGAGGCCCCGAGATGGTCACGGTGTCCTCGGAGTTGTGGCAGGCGGGCACCACACGGGGACAGCGCTGCTTACACTCGGCCCAGGACAAGCCTGTGGGCAGAGGGGCTCAGCTGCCAGGGCCCTAATGACGGGGCCCTAATGACAGCCGCGGACAGCAGCCGGCGCCTCCCCACGGGGCTTTGATCTGGGCAAGAGGGCTGGCCCGCAGCCCCTGTCCCACGGAGGGGGCCTCCTCCCAAGCCCCCCTGGCCCCCGAGGACACTGAGCTCCGGCCAGCCGCAGCTAAACACAGCCTGGCCCTGCAGGATGCCCCAGCCGGGCCGGGGCAGTGGTGCCTACCCACAGCGGCCATGGCGCCTGGCGGGATGTGCGCCTCCTTGATGCACTGGCCCCTCCAGTAGGCCGCCAGGACAGCCTCCTCCTGGGACAGGCAGCCGTCAGCATAGCCACAGGCCACCTCTCCCAGAGAGTGGCCGATGATGCCGTCGGGTGTCAGGCCCAGAGCAGTGAGCAGGTCGATGAGGGCGATCTAGGGGGGAAGGAACGTCAGACCCCCTGGGGTCGCCTGTCCACTTTCCCACCCGCCTGGGGCAGCGCCCGCCAGCTCACCTGGATGGCCGTGAGGCACACAAACGCGTGGACAATGTCCTCGAAGGTGCTCTCGCTCGTGCAGCACGAGCTCGGACACCTGCAGCCCGTAGGGCTGCACCGCCTTGTCGGAACGCAGGATGGACGCCCGGAAGCAGTCCAGCCGCATGAGGCTGGCGGCCCATGCCGCACCACTGGGCGCCCATGCCTGCCGGAGAGGGTGAGGCTTGGCTGAGCGCGCCTGGCCGTAGCCGTGTGCCCAGGATGTCGCCACGGGCCGCGGCCTCACCTGAGCAGATGAACCAGAGCGGGCGGTCCCCAGCGGCCACCTGCTGCACCTCGCTGCTGCCCGCCTGGCCGCCCAGCACGGCCCAGCCCCGGAAGGGCATGGAGGCGACCGGGGCGGCGGCGATGGCATTGAGCATGCTCACGGCGGCCAGGTCCTGGGCGTGCTGCTGGCCCCTGCGCCGAGCAGGCTCTGCACGCCCTCGGGTGGTCCGCTGGCCAGCAGCAGCCGTGGCAGGGAGGCGTGCGGGCGGGTGACGGGCGGGCCGCAGGTTGGGTTGGAGGATGACGTGGACGTTGGAGCCCCCGGCCGAAGGGAGTTGATGCCCACGTTGCCCCCCGCGGACGGGCTGCGGCCGCACCACCACCTGCAGCCGCCCGTCCTGCAGGGCTGGGATCTCGGGGTTGGGGGTGTGGTAGTGCAGGTTGGGGGCCCAGACCCCGTGCTCCAGGGACAGCAGCACCTGCAGGCGGGCGTCCTGCGTCAGGGGGCCTGCCCCGGCTGGGCCCCCCCCACCACCTCCAGGCCTGCCGACCCACCTTGGCCAGTGCCGCGAGGCCGGAAGCAGGTTCAGGGTGGCCCATGTTGGACTTGGTGGAGCCAATGAGCAGAGGCTCCCGCGGCCGGCACACAGCGCCCGCACGATGCTGTTCAGCTCCTGGGGGTCGCCCACCCGCGGGAGCACAGGCCAGGGAGGGGCTGGTGGTGCTGCCCGGCTGTGGGGGCAGGCGCAGGGGTGAGGCGGGGCGAGCCGGGTCACCTTGGTGCCTGTGCCATGGGCTTCGACGTACTCCAGGGACTCGGGGGGACAGGCCGGCGGGCGAGTACAGGGAGCTGATGAGCTGCTCCTGCGCCTCTCCGGAGGGGAAGGTCACGCCTGCAGAGACACAGCCTCAGTGCCCCCTGCCCCGCGAGCCCCCGGTGGACCCTGCCCTTCTGCCCACCTTGCTCCTTGCTGCCGTCCGTGTTGGTGCCAGCGTTGAGGATGGTGGCATACACCCCTCCGGGGCCAGGGACTTCTTGGTCAGCAGGACGGCGACCACGGCCTCCGCGCGGCAGTACCCATTCCCTGAGGAGTGCGAGGGGTCTCAGCCTGGGCCCCGCCCGCCCACCCGCCCGTCCTCCCCAGCTGGCCCTGGCCCCTCACCAGCCGCGTCGAAGGCTTTGCAGGCGCCCTCGGGGCTGAGCATGCCCAGCTTCATGAACTGGACGGACGTGTTGGGCTTCAGCAGCAGGTTGATGCCTCCCACGATGGCTGCAGGGCACTCACCGGTGCGGATGGCGTGGAAGGCGCTCTGCAGGGCCAGCAGGCTGGAGGAGCAGGCTGTGTCCAGGGCGACGCTGGGCCCTGTGGGAAGGACGGCGTGTGCTGAGCGGCCCAGCCCCCTGCCCGCCACCTCGGGGCCCCGCACGGGCAAGCACCCACCTTTGAAGTCGAAGAAGAAGGAGAGGCGGTTGGCCATCATGGCTCGCTGGCAGCCCACCATGCTGTAGCCCAGCAGCGTCTCGGGGTCCCCGGCTCAGAGCCTCCGAGGCCTCTGAGCCGCTCACGCCCACCCACACGCCCGTGTGCGTCCCACGGAGCGAGGCCGGGTTGATGCCTGGGGAACGCGGTGGTCAGTCCGCCCAGCGCAGACCTGGACCACCGGAAGTGGACAGCGGGGTGCAGAGCGGACAGAGGGCAGTATTGTCCTGTCCCGGGCTTGCCCAGCCCTGGGGCCACTGGCAGGGCCTGTGAGGGCCAGTGAGCGCCCAGGCCGGGCTCGGGGATGGACGCGATAGGGAGACAAAGGCCGCCTGTTCCTCCAGCCACACGGAGGCAGGGCGGCCACCCAGTGCTGTCCAAGGTCTTGGTGGCGCTGGCAGCGGGACGGCCTGACCACCACCCTCTCACCTGCGTGAGCCTGAGGCCCGGGGACCCCCTCCTGGCTGAGCAGAGGCCCTGGGTGGGGACGACCCCAGGGACCAGCACAGCCGCCCCAGAGCCTGAGGGACCCACCCGCGTCCACGATGGCCCTCATAGGTGACCTCCAGGAGCAGGCGCAGCTGGGGGGTCCATGGTGTGGGCCTGCTTGGCATGTACACTGAAGAAGGATGCGCCGAACCTGGACAGGTCCTTCAACTTGCCGGAGCGCCGGGGCAGGCCATAGAGACCTGGGGACACATGGCCCGTGGCTCTCAGCCGGGGCCGAAGGGGCAGCAACGGCCCCCCCGGCCGCCAGCCGAGGTGCGCCAGCCGAGCCCCGCGGGTGACTCACAGTGGCAGATCAGGTGGAGCGGGTCTGGAGGGACCGGCCGGCACGGGGAGCCGAACCAGCTCCCGGGGGCGCGGAGCCCTCACCAGGCGCCCAGCCTGGGCCCGGGCCGCAGGAGGGGCAGAGCCACTCACCGGCCTTCCAGCGCCGGTCATCCTCCGTCACCATGTCTACGCCGCCCACCAGGTTGTCCCAGAATTCCTGCACGTTATCCGACTCGGGCAGCTTCCCGGACAGGCCAGCGATCACCACCTCCTCCATGGCTGCTTTCTGCGGGCAGCCGCGAGGCGCAGGGTCAGTGCGGCTCCGTCCCTCCCCTCCCCATCCGGACCCCCCCGGCCACGTGGGCTGCCGCCTTCCTGGCAGATGGGCTAGGCCCGACCCGGCCCACCCCAGGCAAAGCTGACCCATCCAGGGACGGACTCCGCGAGGGGTCTCGCTCCTCTGCCTGAGGCAAAGGTGGCCGCTGGCCAGCGGTGCCCGGCCTGGTAGTGGGCGCCCCGATGCCTGGGGTCTGTGCGGCTCCTGCAGGCCCGCGCCACGACGGCGGCCAGGCGGGCGCCACGCCGCAGACCGGTCTCTGGGCAACGGCGCGGGGCAGCGGGCAGCGGCCTCCCCGTCCCCGGCTCGCCGACCCCTCCCCCCAGGCCGGAACAAACAGCCCTTGGCGGCGGCGGCGCTGCAGAAGGCGCCGCGGCTCCTACTCGCCATTCACGCCGAGTGCGCGCCGGGCAGGGGTGGGGGTGGGACCCCCGCGGCGCGCCCCCGCCGCGGCCCGCCCCGCCGGCCTGGGCCCCGCGGCGCCACGTGATGGGCAGCCGGGCCCCGCGGGCGCACCCTGGGACCCTCGGGCCGGGGCAGCCGCGGGCGGGGGCGGGGGCCGGGGGGCCAGGGGCTCGGCGGCCGGACCGCGTGGCCGCTCGGCCGGCGCCGAGGGGCTGCTTCCGGCCGGGCTCAGGGGTCCGCGGCCGACCCGGCACCCGGCGGCCGAAAAGGATGTTGGGCGCGTGTCGGCGCCGTGCGCTGCCCACCGGGCCTGGGGCCTCCGCCGCGTCCCCCGTCCCGGAGCCCGAGGGGCAGGGGCCGACCCGCCCGGCGCGCAGGGCCACGCGCGCCCCGAGGCCGGGGCCGGGGCCGGGCGCGGACCGGCCGGCGCTTACCTGGGGGGGCGCGGGCGGTGCGGGCTGAGCGCGGCGCGGCGCGAGTCGGGCCGCTGCGTCTCTCTGGCTCCCTCTAGGCCGGCGCCGGCTCTATTTAACCGCGGCCGCCCCGCGCGGACACGCCACATGGGCTGACAGCTTGGCTGCGCCGCCCAGGCCAATGAGCGTCGGGGCTGCGCCCGGGACCCGGCGCGCCGCCGCCGGTGGGGTGGATGCCGCGCGCCGCCGCCGGGACCCCGCGCGGGCACGCGCCCGGGCGCGCGCGCGCCGAGGCCCGGGCCGGGGTCCGCGTGCGCCGAGCCCCCCGCGCGCCACTCCCCGCACCCTGCGCCCCCGCCCTGCTCGTTCCCCGGGCCCCCCGCGCGCCTCGCCCCCCCGCCCCGGCCCGCCCCGGGGGTCACGCGCCGCGCCGCGGGAGGGGCTGGACGTGCTTGGGACACTTAGGGGGCCGCGCTGGGAGCCGGGGCCCGCGGAGCCGCAGGCGAGCGGACACACATCCGCGTCCGGGACCCTCGGGCCACCCGGACTCGCGGCCGCCGGGGCGCGCGGACGGGCCGGGGCGGGGCGCGGGCGCGCGCGGGACCCAATCGCGGGCCAGGGGCGTGAGCAACGGCCAGTGGCGGCGCGCGAGTGGGCGTTGCTAGGCGATAGGGTGATGGGCCGGGAGGGGCCGGGCCGGCGCTGCGCGGGCCGCCGCAGGGATAGCTCGGTCGTTGACCCCGGCCCAGGGCGCCCCGGGCTGGGTTACTGCCGGTCACCGCAGCCCCGCGCAGCCGGACGCCGTCCGCGGGCCCGCGTGGAGGGTCCCTGCCTGGGACCCGGCAGCCGCCTCGGGGCCGGCCGGTAGCGGAGACGCGGCCATGTGCGGGCCAGCGCGGCGCGGACACCCCTCGGCGGGACTCGAACAAAGACGGCGCCGCGGCGCGGCCTCCCCGGCAGGGCGCGCGCGGCCACCCGCGCACGCGCGGCCGGAGGCGGCTCCGCTCGCGGCTCACATGATCATCAAAGGCCGAACAGCCCCACGGTCACGCCCAGGCCGGGCCCCGGGAGGCAGGAATCGGCGGATGCTGGCTGGACGCCGGGGGCTGGGACCCAGGACGGGGCACCGAGCCCGTGCCGCCACTTCCTGTCTCCTTCCCGGTACCGGGCCCCCTTCCAGGGACTTACCGGAACCACCTCTGCGGGCTCTTCCTCCTCCTGCTTAAGACCTTTCTGGGGCCGGAGCGACAGTCCAGCGGGGACGGCGTTTGCCTTGCGCGCGGCCCACCGAGTTCGATCCCCAGCATCCCATGTGGTCCCCGAGCACCGCCAGGAGTAATTCCTGAGCATTGCTGGGTGTGACCCGAAAATAAAAAAGACCTTTCTGGGGGCCGGAGTCATAGCCCAGCGGGTAGGGCGTTTGCCTTGCATGCGGCCGGCCCATGTCGGCCCGGGTTTGATCCCGGTATCCCATATGGTCCCCCGAGTACCGCCAGGAGAAATTCCTGAGTGCAGGGCCAGGAGAAACCCCTGAGCATTGCCGGGAGTGACCCAAAAAGAAAACAAAAAAAAAAAAAAAACCAAGAAAACCCCCTTTCTGAACCCCTGGGACCTGCGCCATACAGACCCCCCCACTCTGCCTCCGGGGCCCTACCGACCCCCCCGCGCTCACTTCCAGCACCAGCAGGCATGGGGGCCTTCTGCAGACGCTGCCCAATGGGTCTGTTTCTCCACCAGGTGGGACGGGTCCAGCTGGACAGAACCATAGGTGGCCCTGGACAGGAGGTAGCTGGGTGGGACCTGCTGTGGCCGTCGCGGTGTGACCGGGGCCGTGAGAAGCTGCACAGGCCTCCAGGTGGGGGCAGGGGCTGTCCACTTCTACAGGTGCCACTTGGGTGGCCGCATTGAGGCACAGGGCTCTGCGGGGGCACCTGGGTCCTGGCAGTCACCCACACCCACGCTGAGCCCAGGGTGGCATTCTGTCCGCAGGCTTGCAGCTGCAGGTGGCTGTGGGCAGGCGGGCAGCATCGGTCAGGCGGAGGCCAATTGCCCAAGTAGGACGAGGGCGGATGTCGAGGCTCCCCCGCCCGTAGCACACGCACGCGCACACACTGGTCAGGAGAGCAAAGCACAGTTGGAGCACTGAAGGGGCGGCTGGGCGGGCTCAGTCCTTGAGGTTGTAGTTCTGCGGATCTTGGGGGCGGCAGGAAGCTCTGAGGACGGAGCCTGGGCGGGAGCAGCCTGGTGGGCCGGGCCTTGGCTTGAGGATTCATCTTCACGCCCTGGAGTGCGAGGCCACTGTGCAGGGGTCCGGCTGGCGGCTCGGGCCCTGGCGTGGGGAGACCGTGTCTGCGGAGCCTGCCTGGCCTCCCGACACCACCCCTGCGCCCCCAGGGAACTCGGGCGTCTGCGTCTCAGACTGGGAATTCCAACAGTGAGATGCAGAACCCGAAGCCGCCTGGGAGCTGGCAGGGGCTTGCTGGGGGCACCTTGGCCCCCGACCCCCCTCCTGGTTCCGCACAGGCACCCCGGCCCTGACTGGGTGGTGGGCTTGGCGGTGGCTGCCCCTGACTCTGGGCTGGGCCCTGTGTCCCCCGCACTGTCCTGCTGGACCTGCTCTGTAGGCTGCTGCTGGCTGCCAGGCTCTGGGCACTCGCACGGGGCCAGGAGGGGGCTGCTGGGCAGGAAGCCCCTCCCTGGCTGTGCCCCGGCCCCTGCACCTTCCCTGGGGTGGGGTCTGCCTCCGCCTCAGGCCCTCCCCTGCCTCCCGCCGAACCCTTTGGATGGCTGAGAAATCAGACCCTCTGCCTTCCAGCTCCTGTGCAGCCCGACTCTGCTGCTCTGACCCTCACTGCACCCTGAGGCCGGCCTGAGGTGCAGGGCGCTGAGGGCGTCAGGCAGGGGAGGGACAGAGCCAGCAGTGGCCAGAGGCAGAGGGAGGACAGAGCCAGCAGTGGCCAGGCCTCAAGTGCCCAAGGGCTGCAGTCCCAGGAGGGAGAAGGCCGTCTGAGTTCAGGGTGCGGCACCCGACCAGGACCCCACAGGAAGCACAGCCTGCGGTCCTGAGCTGAACCAGCCAGGGACAGGCCAGGGCGCTCTGACAAGGGTTCAGATGGCCCCCTGCCTGCCAGGGGCGGGCAGCACAGTGGACGGCCTCTGCCTCGCATGCGGCGGCAGACCCGGTTCAATCCTCAGCCTCCCACAAGGTCCTCCACGCCCACCGGGAGTAATTCCTGAGTGAAGGGGGGAACCCCCTGGGTGTCCTGGGTGTGACCCAAAAAACAAAAAAAGAAAATCAAGTGACCCCTCCCTCCCCCACCTCCCCTTGCCCCTCCCTCCCTGCCCCTGCCTCTCTCCTCCCCTGCCCTGCCCCCTCCCTGCCCTGCCCCTCCCTCTCCTCCCCCCCCTGCCCCCTCCCTCCCCTCCCCCTGCCCTGCCCTCCCTCCTCCCCTGCCCTGCCCCTCTCGCCTCCCCTCCCCCCTGTTCTTCATCTCTTCCCCCACTGCCCCTCCCGTCCCCTGTCCCTTTCCTCCTCCCGTAGCTCTGCCCAGCGGGAGACCAGTGTTGGTCATCTGTGGCCCCTCCATGGAATCCCCAGAAAAAGTGCTTTTACTTTTTTTTTTTTTTTTGCTTTTTAGGTCATACCCAGCAATGCTCAGGGGTTACTCCTGGCTCTGCACTCAGGAAATTACTCCTGGCGGTGCTCAGGGGCCATATGGGATGCGGGGATCGAACCCAGGCCGGCACAGGCCGGCCGCGTGCAAAGGCAAACGCCCTACCCGGCTGGGCTATCGCCCGGCCCGTGCTTTTACTTTTGTCTTGGCCATACCTGGCGATGCCAGGAACGGAACCCAGGTGGGCCTGTGCAAGGCAGGTGCCCTCCCTGCTGTGCCAGCTCCCGGAGGACAATCATGGCACAGAGAGCCCCTAGGACACGCCTAGAGGGTGTCTGGGGTGCGGCAGGTGGGAGCAGACGCACCCATGGGTGTGGCCCCAAACCCAAATGGAGAAAGTGGAGCAGGAAGATGCAGGAGGGCGACGGAGGTGAGGCCGCTGTCCCCCGCCGGGCTAGCCTGGGAGCTGAGCGAAGCTCTTCCAACAGCCAGGGGAAACCCTCCAGGTCAGTGCAGGCTAATGAGCTCCCCAGGAGTCCCTAAGGCCCAGGGACGGCAATTACCGCCCCAGGAGAGTGTGAGCCTGTGAGAACCGTGTGAGCATGACAAGGTGTGTCAGTGTGACAATACGAGTGTGAGAGGGAGAATAGGTGTAGGTGCTTGTGTGAGTGGGAGAGCAGGAGATGGGTGTGTGAGAATGCTGGAGTGTCCGTGAGCGTGCGACAGCACTGCGACACTGTGTGAGAATGTGTGTAGGTGACAAACGTGAACACGAGGGCCTGTGACGGGTGTGTGACGTGTGAGGTGTGTGTGAGAATGTGTGTAGGTGACAAACGTGGAACACGAGGGCCTGTGGACGTGTGTGAGTGTGAGAATGTGTGTAGGTGGCAAACGTGAACACGAGGGCCTGTGACGGGTGTGACGTGTGTGAGTGTGTGTGAGAATGTGTGTAGGTGGCAAACGTGAACACGAGGGCCTGTGGACGGGTGTGTGACGTGTGTGAGTGTGTGTGTGTGAGAATGTGTGGAGGTGGCAAACGTGAACCACGAGGGCCTGTGACGGGTGTGTGACGTGTGAGTCTGTGTGAGAATGTGTGGAGGTGGCAAACGTGAACACGAGAGCCTGTGACGGTGTGACGGTGTGAGTGTGTGTGTGTGAGAATGTGTGGAGGTGGCAAGCGTGAACACGAGAGCCTGTGACGGGCGTGACGTGTGAGTGTGTGAGAATGTGTGTAGGTGACAAATGTGAACACGAGGGCCTGTGACGGTGTGTGACGTGTGAGTGTGTGTGTGTGAGAATATGTGGAGGTGGCAAACGTGAACACGAGAGCCTGTGACGGGTGTGGCGTGTGAGTGTGTGTGAGAATGTGTGAGGTGGCAAACGTGAACACAAGAGCCTGTGAAGCGTGACGTGTGAGTGTGTGTGTGAGAATGTGTGTAGGTGACAAACGTGAACACGAGGGCCTGTGGCGGTGTGAGTGTGTGTGAGAATGTGTGTAGGTGGCAAATGTGAACACGAGAGCCTGTGATGGGCGTGACGGGTGTGAGTGTGTGTGTGATAATGTGTGTAGGTGGCAAACGTGAACACGAGGGCCTGTGACGGTGTGTGACGATGTGAGTGTGTGTGTGAGAATGTGTGTAGGTGGCAAACGTGAACACGAGAGCCTGTGGACGGGCGTGACGGGTGTGAGTGTGTGTGTGAGAATGTGTGTAGGTGGCAAACGTGAACACGAGAGGCTGTGGACGGGCGTGACGGGTGTGAGAGTGTGTGAGAATTGTGTAGGTGACAAACGTGAACACGGGAGCCTGTGACGGGTGTGAGAGTGTGTGTGAGAATGTGTGTAGGTGGCAAACGTGAACACAAGAACCTGTGACGGGTGAGTGTGTGTGTGACAATGAATGTGAGAGCAGGAGATGGGTGTGACAATGTTTATGACTGTCAGTGAGCGTGAGAATGTGTGTCAGTGATGTGAGGGTGCGTGACTCGCTGAGACTGAGAGCACACAGGCAGTGTGTGGCACGTGCGGGTGCTGACAGCGTGAGCTCCAGGGAGGGCAGCGCCTGCCCGGAGGCACACTCTGCCGGCCATGCCTGTCCCTGGCTGGGGCGCGCTGTCTGTGGGGACCCTTCCAGGAGAAGCTCCCTTCGGGGCCGCTTCTGATGGTTCCCAGCATTTCCTCGGACCACCTCAGTCCCAGTGGCCGAGCGGGGTGGGGGGACACGCTGTGTGTGGCCGTGGGCCGAGGTCCGCGCTGCATTCCCGAGGGCTGACTTTGTGGGTCTCTTCTGTTGTTAGCGACCCGTGGGGCTGCTGGGTAAAGCTGCTCCTCGCCGCCGGGGGCCAGGCCCGAGAGGCCCAGCCGCACTCGGCCACGGAGGACCCAAGACAAACATCACCTGCACCGCCTGGCCTGGCCGGGCCCTTGCCACCTGCGGCCTGCTCCCGTCCTCTGCCTCTTGCTGTTCCCATTTCGCTCGGGTTGTTCGGCAGGTGTGGCTGGTCCTGACCAGCTCCACTCCTGCCCGCTGGCTCTGGTGTCTGAGGCTTTGTTGTGGGGTCCAAGGAGGGGAAGAGCCGTGAGAGCAGCTGCCCCCGCGGCCGGTGCCCCCAGGGTGACTTTCTTTCCTTTTCCTCTTTTCAGCCCTTTCGCCACACCAGCAGTGTGACCCCTCCGCTGTGACCCGAACAAAGCAACATAACAAGACACCCAATATTTGTCTTTTCCCTTTTTCGGGGAGGGAGCTGCTCAGGGATCACTCTCGGCAGGATGCTGAGCCCGGCTCCTCCCCCCCGCCCTGCCTCGGTGCTCCCCAGACCCTTTCTCTGTGATAGGAACGAAAATGTCTTTTTTGAAGCTGTCTATTTTGAGGTTGGGCTACAGCAGGGGGCGCTCAGGGGTCACTCCTGGCAGTGCCTAAGGGCGCTATGGGGTGCCGTGAATACCTGCTTATTTGCTTTTGGGTCACTCCTGGCTCTGCACTCAGCAATTACTCCTGGCAGTGCCAGGAACCAAACGGGATGCCGAGCTTAAACCGGGTTGGCCGCGGACAAGGCGAACGTCCTCCCCGCAGTGCTACTGCTCAGGCCTCGGGTGTTGTGACGGAACCTGGTCAGTTGCAGCGAGGTCTGTGCCTTCCCGCTGTACTATCCTCTCTGTCCATTCTCTCCTTCTTTATTGTTTAAAACAGATTCATTATTTATTATTTGTGGGCGGGCCCATCCGATGTGCTCAGGACTCCGGGGCCATACGGAGTGCTGGGGACTGAAGCTGTCAGCCCCGGGCAAGGCCAACTCGATCTGTCCACTCACTGTGCTCTCTCCAGCCCTCCCCCACCCGGTGTCTGGAGCCAGAGCGCGGCCGAGCTTTTAGGCACTGGCCCTGCCACGCTAGACTTGCTACTAGAGCTAGCCCCTGCCCCCGCCCCATGTGCGTTGTGGGGACCAGTGCCCCGTGGGGGAGGCTGGGGCTCCGCAGGACAGAGTCGTGGCTGGCAGCAGCCTCTGCCCACGGCCGTGCTCTGGGTCGGGGCTGCCGGCAGGGCAGAGGCCTGGGAGGTCCGGCTCCTCTCCGGCAGTCCCGGTCTGGCCCCTTTGTCTCCCCTAAACCTTTCCTCTCCTCCTGCGCGGCTCCACAGCACCCTCCACCCGTCACGCAGCCCAGGTCGAGCCGTGCCGTGAGCCTAGGGCTGGCTGGGAACGGGCTCTTTGGAAAGTTCTTTCGACACTTGTCCTAAGTGGCAGCTACATTTCGTCATAACAATTTCAAGGAAAGAACTAACAAAGATCTATTTGACCACTGGTTTCGCAAAAATCCTCCTCAATCTTGGGTTGTGGAGTCAGGAAAGGCTGGACTGACGCCTCCAGGCCTGCCTTTGGGGGCTCCCTGCCTCCTCAGCCCAGTGGCTGCAGGCCGTGGGGGGTTCAGCTGCTCAGCCAAGGGCCCATGAGGTGGTGCCGTACCCTGGG
>JAJIBD010014242.1:0-20142 GCA_021461705.1 Cryptotis parvus
AAAGCTACTCTGGTAATGTAGCATTACACAGTGCTTAAGCGACTGGACGACAGGTTCCTGCTTGAAAGATTTATCAAGACCAAGTCAGCCTAAGATTATTAAAACATAAGAAATCTAAGAAAGTCTGGCAATAAGGTCAGAGATAGGGTAGGGAAGGTGACCCAGGGGTCTGTACTGGCTTTGCATGTGCGAGGCCCTGGGTTCAATTTCTGTCAGCGTATGGTTCACCAGAGCACCAATGGGAGTGACCCCTAAGCACTTGAGGAGTAGCCCTCAAGCAAAGCGGAAATAGCCTCCAAACCAAAAAATCAATCAACACATATGTAAAAAATAAGGGCAGGAAGAATAGCTCTTCTGAACTCCACAGGACATGGGATAAATGGAGTGTTGGGATTGTTTTAAGAACTTCAAAGAGGAAAATGTTCTTTCTCGAATTTTGTCTGTTCAACAGAGGTGCCAAGATAAACTAAATTGGGGGGAAAGCAGGTAGGATGGGCACTGGGTGCAACCTGGACCAATGGATAAGAGTTCTCTGCACCATACTCAACTGCTCCTTCCCTCTGGATTAGCCTCTTAGGGTCTGCTGGGGTGAGACCTACAGTCAATGTCCAACAAACAGCGAAGGTAAAAGAGCCAATGTTGCTCCCAGCTCTTTAGTTTTATAAACAAAAGAAACTCCTCGCAATTTCCTACCACTTAACACTCTGCTAGGACCCCACTTAAGATTACAGAAAGAAGGGAATTTCTTTTCAGGAATATTTCCACCTGCCAAGATTTACCATGTATTCCTTACTTTCTAGTTTGTTTTTCAAAGATGGATGATGCTTTAATCTATACCCAAAATAACAACATAATTTTGAAGATACATTTTTAAATATTCCACCAAGAACTCTGGCTTAGTCCATAAACCTATCGAACATATGATCAAATCCAGAATTTACATATATAAGGATAGTTGTATGGGTGAAGAATTCACAGCTTCAACTCAATTCTCAAAGGGGTCAGGGGCCCCAAAATACAAGACTCCCAACAAACACATGCAGTGACTTCATAGTTACAGCAAATCAGCCCCATAGTCATTACTGATTTACCCATGAGAATTTCAGCGAGGAGGTGCTGGGTGTTTTGGCTTCAACAGCTTCAATAGCAATCTCTTTATTAACCATCTTAAAAATAAGTGAACAAGAGGAAGAGAGAAAAACAGATGAGTCTTATCATCATAAAGGAAAAATGTATGGGATTAGCAAAGAGCAAGGGGTTGTTCAGTTTGTTGCTTGAGGGGGACTCTTCCCCATCACAATGACTTATTTTTGTTTTGGGGTCACTCCCCAGAGGTGTTCAGGGGTTACCCCAGATAATGCTTAGGGGACCACAGCAGGACTGAATCGGGTCTCCGGAATGTAAAACATGTGCACTAATCCTTGGAACTTTCTCCCCAGCTCCAAGGAACCTTCGCAGCTGGCTTATTCTACACAGACTGAGCTTCAGCTAGAGAACCATTTTTACAGGTGTCGAGGTGAGATTATCTGATTAAAAAGAATCCTGCAGCATGCATGGAGAATGGGATATGGTGTAGAAGAGCTGCAAGTCGATTAGAATCAGGACATGCTCCAGGTGAGATGCAGGGAAGAGAGGAAAAGAGACGAAAGCTAAGAGAAAATCCCCAGACTTGCTGAAACGGTCATGGACGAGAGAGCACATGCATGTTGGTTTCTGAAAGGACCAGTAGTGAAGGTCATTTCTCACACACCACAAAATTAGCTATAGCGCAGGATTGTAGACATTCTCTTACCAATGCTGACAACTTTTGGCCGTGAGTCCCAGTCAGATGTACCTTAGACTCTCTACTGCTGACTGGGGAGCATACTTTTATCAATAGCATAAACCACTTTTAAAAAAGTTAAAACGTGGGGCTGGAGAGATAGTAGAATGGGGAGGATATTTGCCTTTACACACAGCCGACCTGGGTTCAATCTGCGGCATCCCTTATGGTCTCCCAAGCACTGCCAGGAGTAATTCCTGAGTGTAGAGCCAGGAGTAAACCCTGAACATTGCAGGGTGTAACCCAAAAATCAAAAAAAAATGAATAGTTAATATGTAGCTAATTGAGTAAAACCAACAATCTAGTATTGTGCTCCAAGAGTGAACACTCCAAGAGAGAATACTCCCTAGTCAAGGTTTCCCTACTTATATCCTGTCCTAGCTTACTCTATTCTTTTTTGCAATCCGAGGGGCCACTCTTCATACTTAATTTATTAAGCATTTATAGTAGGGGACCAGGGAGATAGTCCAGTGGGTAGGGCGTTTGCCTTGCACACGGCTGACCCGGTTCGATCCCCAGACTATCGCCAGGGGCAAATCCTGAGTGCAGAGCCAGGAGTAACCCTGAGCACCACCAGGTGTGACCCAAAAAAGAAAAAGGCATTTAAGGCATTTACAATTGGCTCTGCACTGAGGGACGTATAAAAGGAGTTTCACTGCCCTTGAAGAACATAGAGCACAAAATTTTCACTAACAATGAAAGGAACAGGATTCAAGAGTTCTCTCTGAGAAATGTAAAAACAGGATGACTAAGCCAACCACACCAACTCCCAACCAATGAAAGTCCTTGTCTTTGAAGGTCCCTAAGTCTCCAAAAAAGCGAAGGACTGGAGGGACCCCACATGGGTCCTGCCCCTATCTACTGCACCTTAAAGAAAAAGAAGTGAGGCCAGAGATCGGACAGGGGGTAAAGGCACTTAACTTGCAGGCAGCTGATCAGATCAACCCTGAGCACAGCCAGGAGTGACCCTTGAGCAGAGCCAGGAGTATCCCCTGAACAACACTGGTGAGGAAAAAAAAAAAGCAAATCAAAAAACGTTTTAAAGGAAAGGATGGAATAACGTACACAGGTTCAGGTCACAGGGTATGTCTGGATCCCTGGGGACCGATGAGATTTAGGGAAAGAGTTCATACCGTATTTAAGGGTAGCATTCTCTTTTAAGTCAAGGTCAGAGGTGCTTTCATTTCATCGAAGAATGGCATCTCTTCTCTTCCTAGCATAATTCATCTTTCCCTTCCCACTGGGGTCTTTTCTGTTTTTATTCTATTTCTCCTCAACAAACAATACCATTCATTTGGAAAAAAGATACATGAACACAGACCATGGTGTTGAAGAGATGGTACTTAACTCTGGACTCACTACTTCATTTGAATAAATAAAAACTTAGGCTGCCCAGAGACTTCATTCTCAAAATTCAATTCAGATTGTTCTTGCAAAGGTCAATAGTCTCTTCTCATCAAAAGTAACGGTCATTGCTTAATTTGGACCCTTCAACTATCATCTGAACATCTACCCTGATGTAGTGAAAAGGCACTGCACTGTCTCCCCTTCCTCACAACTACCTTTCACAGACTCTACTGACAAAGCACATATATGAACCTACTGCCACCAGCCAATTGTCACATCCCATGATGGCTAAAATGGTCCCCAGTGAGACTAACTTATATGGATTACCAGAACAGTCTGTTTAATCCCTGCATACATACTGGAGAATGGACTAATTTGTCATAAAATACAGATTATAGACGTAAATGTATTGTCGAAATTATTATTGGGCTGGAGAAAGAACACAACAGGTAGGGTGTTTGCCTTGCAGGAAGCTAACCCAGCTTTTTCTTTAAGCTTTATGGGTCACACCCAGCAATGCTCAGGTGTTACTCCTACCTCTGCACCAGGAATTCCTCCTGGTGCTCAGGGGATCATATGGGATGCTGGGGATCAAACCCGGGTCGGCTGCATGCAAGGCAAACGCATTACCCACTGTACTATCTCTCCAGCCCTGAACCAGCTTTAGTCCCCAGTACCATACAGGGTGCCTCGAGGCCTGCCAGGAGTGATACCTGAGGGCACACCCAGGAGTAAACCCTGTGCACAGCTGGGTATGACCTAAAAAAAGAAAATTACTTTTATTATTATTGAATAGAATTTTGTTACTAAGGATGAATTTTCTTATTTAGGCAACATTAAACCCTCCTTAACACACCAGGCATCTCTCTTTTACCCACTCAGTTCTACCCCCTCTGTGCTCTAGAATGGAAAGCAAATGCAACAGACCATCTAAGACTGCCCTGTGTTCTGGTTCTCTAATACCCAGCCAATGTAGCATATGGGGAAACCAGCAAAGACTTGGAGGGAAGGAGTGACGTAACCGAGTTAACTGTACCACTAGTTTTTTCCCTAATGGGCCTTGTAGGGGATCACTAGATCCATCCTACAAGATGGATCACTAGATCCATCTACAAGATGGATCACTAGATCCATCCAGAACCCTATGGGCCAAAGAGCCTCTTGATCCAATTCCCTCTTCTTCGGTCAGATATTCTGCTTCTCCTCTCTGGCTCCTTTTCATCTTAGGGGGCAACATTCTTGCTATTACTATCTAGCCCTGGAATTCACCGGTTCCTTCATGATTTTACTTCACTCTGCCCACAATTGGGTAAAGAACCCTTTATCAAATACTCCTACCATTCCCCACCTCATCTCCTTCCTACTGGGCCCTGACTAATCCACCAAACACATTTAAATTTTTATCTAAAAGTGTTCAGTCAAGCACTTTATTTATTCTTGGTTTGGGGAGAGGGAGTCACACCTGGCAGTGCCCAGTGCTTACTCCTGGCTCTGTATTCAGGAGAAAGTTGCGGAGAATCAAATGGGGTACCAGGGATTGAACTCCAATTGGCAGTGTGCAAGGTGCTGTCCAACCTGCTATACCACCTCTTAGATACCCCTAAATCAGCACCTTAAAATGTTCCACTTAGGAACTTCTATGGTAGGCGAGGTGCTATACACAATAGAGGTATTGAGAGTAAACCCCTTAAATTCTTTAATGACAGAGGGGCTGGAGGGAATCTGGAATAAGCAGTGGAGGGATGTGTAGGACTATAAGGGTAATAGTGTATGCCTGTAAACCTACTGTAAACAACCATGTAAATCAGCGTCTCATTTTTTTTAAATAAAAATAAGATGAACATATTTAAATTTTACATTAATATACCCTTTGTTGGGGGCCACACCCGGCTGTATTAAGAGCTTACTCATGGCTCTGTGCTCAGGGATCATCCTGAGTGCTCAGGGGAGCAATATGGGATGCTGGAGACCAAGCCAGAGCCAGTCATGTACCAGGCAAATGCGCTACCTGCTGTATTATCACTCTGGCCCCTAAATCAATTTTTTGAAAGACCCCAAAATTTTCCACATGAAGCCCCATCCTCCTAAAAGCAGATACTCAAGAAACACTGCCTCCTGAAAACCAAGGACTTAATATCTGTAAGAAGTGGGCCCTATATGATAGGAGGAGGGATTGTGCACAACAAAACTATAAAGATTAACACTACTGTAAACATGTGACCTAAACGATATTTTTATAAAAACTGCCATAAGGAGGTTGTACTGTGAACTTCTTTTAAGCAGCAAATGTATCTTTTTCATTATGATATATCAACTGAAAATATTCAAATTTTCATTTCATTTAGCCCTACCCTGGCCCAAAGACAAAGACTAACAGTAGGACATTACACCTCTATCTTCACCCTGACAATTTGGCAGTTCTCGTGCTATCTATGTGTTAACTTACACTGTTGTTTTTTCATGCACTTAATTTAGGTTTTTAATTACACTGTATATTTTAGTGTTGAGAACCAGGAGTCTTACATTTGTTTTCCTTACACTTCTTCATGCCTTTAAGAAAGAATATATTCTGTAAATATTTGCTGACAGTTGAAAATAGTACCAACAAAAACAGAAGAAAACAGGAAAGTGAGCCCCAAGAGAGATGCTCTCTTACTTTCACATTCTTTTACTGCCTTGCCTTGCAGAGTCCACCAATAGAAGACAAATAACTGCTTTACCACAAGGTGAATATAAAAATTTCAGGAAAACAGCTGTATACCCCCTCAAAATTACTTTCTACAAGTAGCCAACATGAAATAGAATTTACCACAGAGACAGGAAGAAGAGTAGGTGGAGTTAGAATAGAAGGAAATGAGGAGGCTCAACAAGAATTAATTACTGCTAATTATACATGCTACAGCCTCTCTTCTTTCTCCACCCTCCAGCTAATCAACAGTGGGAACAGATGTGGTCTGTGGTATTGGGGAGGGGGATGTTTAACAGCTGTTTGGAGAACATGCCATTAAATAACAGCCTTGTCCACAGAAACCCAAGAGTTTTACTGTTTGAAAGAAAAGAGGTAATGAATATTGACCACAGTCTGACTTTGAACTTCTGTTCACTTAGGCCAATGAAGAGAGTTCTGCTCCGACTTCTGATGAGTTATGGCAGCAGCTTTGAAACTTTCTGTTGCCAGAGTGCCACAGTATTTGAATCTCTTTCACATCTTATCCCAGCATTCCTGCAACTAGTAGAAAGGGCGGGTAACCCTGTACTGAGTAGATAATCACCAAACTTAACCTTGACTACAAAAGTGATCACAAGAAAGCTCTGTAACTCCCACCAGGAACTGTCCAAGAGACCCAGGCCATTTGGGGGCCAGAGAGATAGTACAGTGGGTAGAGCATTTGTCTTGTACTTGGCTGAGCTGGGTTCAATACCGACATCCCATAAGGTCTCCTGAGCACCACCAGGAGTGGTTTCTGAGTGCAGATCCAGAAGCAACCCCTGAGGATCACCAGGTGTGGAAAAGAAAAAAGAAAAAACCAGAACATACCAGTTCACTTCTTTAAAAAAAAATTGAAGACTGGAGGCCCGAAGCAATAGTACCAAGGGCAGGGCACTTGCCTTGCATGCAGCCAACCCAGGTTCAATCCCGGCACCCAATATGGTCCCAGGAACCTATCAGAAGTGATCCCTAACTGCAAAACTAGGAATACGCTCTGAGCACCGTTGGTGTGGCCCAACCCCACCCTCCAAAATGGAAGACTGAAGCATATTGTCCACACATATAACCTTTTGTAAAGATAAAATACAAACCAGAGAGAGGCCGGAGAGATAGTTCAGCGGGTAGGGCGTTTGCCTTGCACGCAACCGACCCAGATTCAATCCCCCGGCGTCCAATATGGTCCCCTGAGCACCGCCAGGAGTAATTCCTGAGTGCAGAGCCAGGAGTAACCCCTGAGCATCGCCAAGTGTGACCCAAAATGCAAAAAAAAAAAAAAATACAAACCAAAGACCACAAGAAAATAAAATTAAAAAAAATAATCAAGAACTTAATGGGAAAAATATACTCGAGAACAAAACTTTCTCCCTCTTTCCAGCTAGGTGCTGCTTTCGTTCCCTTCAAAGTTTGAAGACTGTCCACTGGGCAGGACTGGGAGAGAGGACCCATCCGCGGGAGGAGGGACATTCCCAAAGTCCAGGAATGGAAAGAAGAGACACAGATCTAGTTTTGGGAATTTATCAGGCGATATGATCCAAAATTCTTGTGATAAAGCAGCTGAGAATTTCTTAAATCAGGACAAATTAGGATCCAATAGACTATGTCTACTTGATCTCAACTCCAAAGCAGTACTCAGTGCTCAGTACATGAGTGCTTATGCTACTAATTGCAAGCTTGTGGTTTCTTTTTTGTTACAAATGTACAAACTATGTTGTAGGCTTTGAATTGGAATAGAGAAAAAGTACAGCGGGTAGGGTTAGGGTGCTTGCCTCGCATGATGTGATGACACGGGTTCTATCCCCAGCATCCCATATGGTCACCCAAGCCAGCCAGATAGTCAGGAGTAAGCCCTGAGCACTGCTGCGTGTGGCCCCAAACCAAAAATAACAAAACTGCTACAGGCTCTTTTATGGTTAAATGTCATGGGGGGGGGTGGGGGGGGCAGAGCAGGGAGGGTGCATATATAATAGAATATTTGAGAGTGCACATATTCATAAGCACTTACTGGATAATACACTAATTCTCCAAATCTAATCCTATTAAGCTGAGTTGCTGTATTTCTCAAAATTTACTTTTGTGCTTTTGGGGGTGATAACTTGAAATTTTTCATTCAGTTTCGGCATATGCAAATTGCACGAACTATGATTTAATACTGTTGGGGATAATTAGAGAAAGAGCTGAGGTTGAGGAGTGGAAAGAAAGGTAAAAGATAATGGCAGAATAGGAATAAAGATTTTCAGAATGAAGCCATGGAAAAAAGACAAGGCGAAGTGCAGCAACACTTGGAACTGAAAACTACATTGGTGGCATCTAAGATTTAGCAGTCAGTGGTGTGGGCCCCAGAAAGACATAGGCTTAGCTTGAAAACCAGAAAGGGAATGGACAGCTAGAGAGCAAACCAGCCATGGAGGAGAGGGATGCACACTTAGTATCTGAAAAAAAATGCTCTACTGAGGAACTGCAAATAAAAATGAATTGAGTTGCCAGTACTCCTAAATCAAAGCATAAATCAAAGCATCATTTGTATTACATTTATTTAGCAGATATATATGTGCGTGCATATATATCTGCTAAATACATTTATATATCATATATATGCAGGCACATATATATCTGCTAAATAATATATGTCATATATATGTCATATATAGTCTGTTTTGGGGCCATACTCATATAGGATGGCCCATATGAGTGTGGGATTGAACCCAGGTAGGCCACGTACAAGGTAAATGCCCTACCCGTTGTACACGCTCTAACCCCCAAAACAGATATATTTAAGAACTGCTTGTTGTCAAGAGCTTCCGCAGATTCACCCCCAACTTCAAACCCTCAGTAGTTCCCTTCAGGTCTAAAGTTCTCAGACTTCAATTCTACATCCATGAGAGTTTCAAGAAACCTCTTCTTTCTGATGAAAAAGAGACTATATCCTTCCTTTGCGATTCACCAGGATGAAGCTATTCTTTTTGGAGTGCTCTGAAAACCACCTTTTGATCCCTGGAAATAATTTTAATTATCAGCAAAAGAGCACATAAGGAAGTTTAAATTAATCCTTCATCCTGAATTATGTTGCTTTTTTGCATCAGCAAAGACATATTACCATGCAAATAATGAGCTTTTTTTTTTTGATCCGATAGAGAATATATTTGGGAGAGAAATGGGAGTTTCAGGCAAAAAAAAAAAATAAAGGCTTCATTACTTCAGCTTTACATGTAAATTAGGCACTCAGCAGTATGCAAGTTAGGACAATTTTCCTTACACAAGATAAGATGAATTATACTTTATTCCTTAGTTCTTAACAAGAGTCACTTCCTTAGACATACCTAACCCTTAAACAAAGGCTGTTCTTTGTCACAGCTAGGGAAATGTTTTTATTAACTGATGTTCTTTAAATATGAATAAAAATCTCTTCTATACTCATGCTCATAACAAGCTGCTACTTAGGCAAAGAATATCCAAAGTGAATATAAAAATAAAAGAGGGAATATTTGCTTTCTGTATGAACATCACACATATCACTTCAACTAGTGAAAAGGTCTTTAAATAAAACAGCTGTCCTCGGCGGCTCTAATACTGTATGACTTAGCAAGAAAATCTTGGCTTTCAAAAGTGAAACAGGGGAGCTGATCTAAATATGGAAAACAGTATGGCTCAGTGGCACAGCACTGGTTTCATGCAGGAGACACTGAATTCCCTCCCTGCCCGGCCCACAGAGTACCCAAGCACACCACTCGGGAAGTGTGAAGTTGTATGTCCTGGAGTATACCGCTAGTATGCCTTGGAGCAGCAGTTTAGTAGTTATAGTAATTTGTGTGAATCTGTATGACAGGACATGCGTTAATGTCTTTTTCACTACTAAAAACATGGCCACCACTTTATTTTTTCCGCTTCCCTTTGCTGCGCATGTACCCCTGGGATGACACAGTTGGATGCAGTGCTCACTGGAACACTCCTAGTATGCCCTGGAGCTGGTTCTTGCTTTTAAAAACAATCACTGATTTCATGTTCACACAACTTTCTCCATTGATCTGGAATTTGGTGCATCCACATGAGCGTCAACCGTTTTGCAAAACCCATGAGCAATATTCAACCAATCCCATCCTCTGTCATACAGCTCCAACATGTCCATCCATTCATGAGACCACTCTTACATAGACAAAGATGGTTCTCTGGGCTTTGCATCCTAGTTCATCTAAGTCCAATAGAGGACACTACATCTTTAAAGTTTCTTGAAACACTCATGGCAAATGTTAGTCCTTGCTGTTTGCATTTTCCTGTTACTTCTGCATAACCTGATTACGTATGCAGAAAGAAAGGTAAATGGGATATGCTCAGCATCTTACTGATTTAACTGGGAATATTTAAGATTACGGCACCCAAGTTTTACTATCAGCTTTACACTGGAGACATTCTCCAGTTGTCAAATGTCTTTTCAAGTTAAACTCTGACTAATATTTAATCTGATGAGAGTACAGTTGACCTAAATGTTTTACATCATGGGATCGCAACTATGTGAATCATCCAAAGATCACTGTTAGTCAGTTACTTTACAGGATGGCGTTGAAAATTTCTCAATTTGTATTCCTGCACCAATTTTGCAATTTCACTTGAGCAAACACCCAGAATGGAGGAGAAAGCAAACTGTTTATTGTTACATGAGACCTTACATCTATACCTATTGTTGCTGAGCCATAAGAATCATTCCTCAGGAAGCATTTCACTTGATCACTTGACTTCCCGTAGATCATCGATTACTCAGTGGGCACCAGTAACATCTCAATATGTCCTGTCACATGCAAGATAGTCCAAGGACATCTTCCCACTCCAGGAACAAAAAGAGCCTCAAACCATTCCATCAAGTCATGGGAATGAGGTCTATAATTGTTACTGGTATTTGGCATGTCAAATACGACACAGGTAGCTTGCCAGGCTCTGCCGAAGCATTTAGAGCAAGTTTATGCATATTTTCAAGAAGCATACTTCAAATACATCTTTTCCATCACATAGAGTCAGAAAAGGTACCAAGCAGTACAAATCTCACAAATGAAATTAGAAACAACAGCACAAGTACTTGATAGTCTTCTCTCACCCCTGCAAAATCCGTCAAAATGAGATTCTCTAGGATAGTCAGCTGGTTCTCGGCCATCAGTCTTCCTGTAGGAATGGAAGTGGTCTCTCCTGGCACTGTCTAGACAGTGGCCCCCCAGCCACACCCTAAGAGCTGTCCATCTGAATCGTGGCTAGTGTGATGAAGAAATTGAATTTCTACTGTTACGGGGTTTTAGGGAATTAACTTAATAGCTGAATGTGGTTAGCGGCTATCATGCCTACTGAGCTCTTGAAATCTGGTGGATTTGACTGTGTAACTGAATTTTATTTTACTTTAATTAGCTAATGTGAAATCTAACAAGCCGCCTGAGGTTAATGGATACCACTGTGAACCATAGCGAACGCATGGAGATCTAGAACACTGATTTCCACAGAAGCAATATTTGTCCAAAAAAGCTGCTATGAATGAGAATGTGTTTTAAGAACAAATGGAGTGGAAAGAAAAACAGTAATGTAGATCTGTATTTTTTCCCCAAAACTCCTCCAAAAGTGTTTTAAAAAATTTATTTCTTCCTCAAAAAATTTCCACTAAAATATTTAATATGCTATAATACATGATACATAATAATATGTAAAAATTTGATAAAATATTTCAATATTTCCCCTTGTTCCCCCTCACTGGTATACTACACCCTTTCTTCCCATCCCTACTGTGCTTCTCAAAAGTAGTTCATAAAGTCATTACATATTTTTATTATTAGAGTTTCATGTATAAAATCTGAATCCTTTACAGTTACAGGTAATGATATCCTACAATCTGTATGTGTTTTAGCTTTTACAAAATCAACAGTGGTATGGCTGGGTCAAAAAGGGAGCTCAATTTCTAGTCTTTGGAGGAATGTCCATATTGTTTTTCAGAAAGGTTGTACAAGTCGACATTCCCACCAAAAGTGGAAATTACACGCAAACGTGAGGGAGTCAGAGGTTAGAGTAAGACAGAGAAGGGAACATGTGTGAATAAATGTTGAAAGGGCTAATACCAACCTAAAACTGAACATTAAATACAGGCAAAAAATGCACATAAGTGTATGTAGTGCAACCCCAAATGTGTAGGAGAAGGAAAAAAAGAGAGAGAGAAAAGAGATAAAGAACCTGCCATTTAGGCAGGCTATGGGACGAGGGGAGAGTGGGGACATTGGTGGTGGGAAATGGGCACTGGTGGAGGCGGGTGCTGGAACACTATGTGACAGAAACCTCCAAACATGAACAACGTTGTAATGTATATCTCACGGTGGTATAATAAAATGTTTAATTAAAAAAAAGCAAAAAACAAAACAAAAAAAAAAAAAAAAAAAAAGCAACAGTGGAAATCCAGTAGATGGCAAGAAGCTACAGATTTGATTTGAGGGAGGGGTCTCTGCGATCTGGTACCACCAATTCCACAATACAGTGTGCAATCCCTGAGCACCACAGCAGCTGTGGGCGACCACTCCAACTAAAGTGTGTGACCCCCACTAAGCCCCACAACCAAGCATATGCAACCCCAGACATTAGTCAATCTTGAAGGACAGTCACCACCAACAAGACTCAAGGCCTGAACCTTGGTTTTGCTTATCTCAAATGATAGAACTGGTGTTAAAATCCTTAGAGGTAGTCTAAGTTTTCATGAAACAACGAAATTCCTCTGTAAAAGAACCACACTGTGACAGTTCAAAGGGACAAGATACATTTAGTGTAGGGTTCAGTTGAATGGATACTGATACACATAGCTATACATTATATAGTTTACCTTCAACACTCAGATCATTTTAGGTAGAAGGGCTGAAAAACTGACAAAACAACACACCTACAGCAATTATTGCTGCTACCACTACTACTATGGTTGTTAGGCTCTTCAAACTGGTATCTGTAACAGCCTAGAGGTTTTGGAGGCTTTATGGATAATACTGGCTTTATGGATAATACTCCACCCAGCAGACCAGACTATCACAGCCCGGATCATCGACACCCACCCCCTGCAGCAGTTTTTTTTCAACCTGGCCCAGGTATGCTGAACCAGAGACTCTCAGACATGGGGCAGAGCTGCTACTTGCTCTCCCTGTGCCCAGCTGCTTGTGAGGCGCCCAGGAGGCATGGCGGGTTCTAGCCCTGGCCTGCCACCCCTGCAGAGCCACACAACAAGCCAGACCACCCTCCTTTACTCCATGTGGCCCGCCATTTTCCACATCCGGACTTCCCTCGTCACAACTCCACCCAGCAGACCAGACTATCACAGCCCGGCTTCGCGGTCGCTACGGCCACGCGGTTCATCAATAAATGCTTTATTTAGAGGTGACTACAACAGTATGCCACCCGCACGGTAAGCCTGGCAAGCTGCTCGTGTAGTATTAGATATGCCAATTACCAGCAACATTTATATTAGGTCATTCCCGTGACCTAATATAATTGTTTGAGGCTCTTTATGTTCCTGGAGCAAGCGGATGCCTTTGGGTTCTACTAGCATGAGACAGGGCATATGGAGATATTACTGGTGCCCGCTCTAGCAAATAGACGATTACGGGAAGATAGTGATAATGATATGATGGATAATACTGCTACCGTATTACTGAAAACATGAGAACAGATGTGGAAAACTGATCATTGGTCTTTACCTTTTTTAAAACCCCACAAACTAGAGTGTGCCTTAACCCTGACTATGGTGTGCAAACAATTGACAAAATGGTTTTAAGACTCTAATCAATAAAACTGGCTCCCCAATCTGAAGGTTTGAATTTCTACAATACTTCAAGCCTAGCCATTCCTTCTTCAAGGCAACTGCTTTTCATGTACTCTGAGCCTTTTTTCAGGGAATTCTTACACATTCTCTCGGTCTTAAAAATTGAACCTGTATGTTTGAGTTGCAGGACTTCCTAGGTTTAAATTTAGATATTCAATTTTCAAATAAATTCACTTTATCTCAGTAGAAGAGATTAGCCATTCTCACGAAAATCACATGATAAGAAGATCTTGACTAAGAATAAGGGTTCAGTCTTAACTTTCTTCTAAGAAAATATTTCCTGGCCATATACCAGCAAATTAGGTATAGTAATATAAATTACTTAGTATCTGCTTAGAACAGGCTCAAGTTGAGGTAGGAAAAAGTTGAAATGACTGTTCTCCGTAGATGCAATGGTGGTGGGTTTGGGACTGAATATTGAACATCTTTAAGAGATTAACATGAGCATCTTTGTTTAAAAAATTGAGTAGAAGTCCACTCCGTTTAATAAGTTCGTAAGCGGAGCAATTACCACAGATGGTCCAACTCACTTGTAACAACCCAGTAAGAAGGTCATAACTTTAGCAGTACCATTCCGAGTAATTAGTTCCTGCTAAGGGAGCGGGCATGGGGATGGGGCTTGGGTGGGAAACAAGGGGCTTTGGTGGTGGCAAGAGCACGTAGGTGGTGGGACTGGTGGTGGAATATAGGATGCTTGAAACAACTGTACTGTGAACAACTTTGTAAATCATGGTGTTTAAATAAAATCAATTCAAAAAGTTTAAAAAATAGAGTAAGGGTTCAGGGTCAGAGAGATAATAGAGTCAATAAGACCCAGATTGGATGCCCAGCAACCCAGAAACTGCCAGGAGTGAACGCGGGATAGGATTAAGTCCTAAGCACTGCTAGGTGTGGCCCCTAAACCAAGAACAAAAGAGTAAAGGTCTGGTATCAGTATCATGACAGATAGAGCACAATCATCTATAATCACTCAAAAAAGTAAAACTATGGTATTTGGAGGGATATGGGAACAAGAAAAAGGGACTCACACATCCCTTCCACACCAAGAATATCAGGTAAGACATATCCAGACTCTGAAGGGAAAACCTGCTTGCACAATGGGTATGGTATTAGTGTTGAAATCAACCAAGAGACTGTCTTACGCATATGCCTAGATCCAGAATTTAAAAGCCTTAGAATGTTTCTTAAAATGACGGAAGTAGAATCTTGGGAAGCAGGCCTAGAATGAGTCTGTCACTCAGTAAATTGTATTATAGCTTGGTTTGAGAAAAATTATATGAACAAAGAAAACGGTCAGCAGAGAAATAAGCCCAAAGAACAGACACTGGCAAGCTTGACTGCTCAGAATTATTCAGGGGAACCCAAATAGTGCCTGTGGCAGGTGTATCCTAATCATGGATTATCTAACCAAGTCCCTTTGTTTTGATTCCATTCTCACCAAGCAACCTTATGATTGTAATTTGGCTTCCCATGTGGCTTGTCTATAAAGAGAAAATGCACTAATCTCTCAGTTCGACCTCACCAGTCTAATTAACAGCTGTAGTTCTCATTTCAAATGAACAAATTGGCATTAGGGCATGTACATGTGAGTCTGACTATCCACAGTTTGCTAAAAGGGTCAGACTGCCGAGCCTCTAAGAATATAAGCTCCTTGTTCACCACTGAACCTCCTGTGCCTCAAACAATGCAGGGCTCATGATAGCTGCTCAATGAGTATCAGTGTGAGGCCCAGAGCCCTAAAGTGCCTTATAGTGGCTTTCAAATCGCAACAGACACTGAAAAGGCACAGATGGTCAATAAAATATGATCATAAAAATCAAGTCTATTAAAAACAAGACACTTAAGAATCTTCATACTGGGGCTGGAGAGATAGGGCATTTGCCTTGCACACATCAGACCCGGGGTTGATCCCAGGGCCCCATATGGTCCCCAGAGTCTTGCCAGGAGAGATCCCTAAGTGTAGAGCCAGGAATAAACTGGGGGTAGGTCAGGTGTGGACTGTAAACAACAACAACAACAACAAACAACAACAAAAAATACCAAAAAAGCCATAGAAATTGGAGAACAACTGATTTCTTTTTCTTTTCTTTTCTTTTTTTTTTTTTTTTTTTTTTTTGCCTTTTTGGGTCACACCCGGCAATGCTTAAGGGGTTTCTCCTGGCTCTGCACTCAGGAATTACTCCTGGCAGTGCTCGGGGGACCATATGGGATGCCAGGGATCGAACCCGGCGGCGGCATGGGCGGCGTGCAAGGCAACGCCCTACTCACTGGGCTATCACTCCAGCCCCAGAACAACTGATTTCAAGGTGCCTATTTTCCACTCATAGGTGCATTTGTGTAACTGGCTTGACGAAATACCAGACAAAGTTGACCACAACAGCTGAGCAAAAGAAAAGACTTAAATTCCCAACATCAGGAAATAGGGGCTGACCCCACTCCCAATTCTACAGATAATGAAAGACTAAGAGGGGAAATATTAAACACCAATCCATGCCATGAATAAACTGGACAAACTACCGTAAAAGCTCACCCAGGTATCCAAAACAGCCCTTTAGCTGTTAAAAAATGAAATTTCTAACTAAAAACCTTTACCCAAAAACTTCAGGCCCAGATGGATCCTGTGGTGAATTATTCCCAACATCCGGGGGAGGAATAATACCAAGTCTACACATTTTCCCAGAAATTTTGGAATACTTCCCAACATACTTCTCTGAGGTTAGCATTACCCCAATCTCGTCAAGACTGACACAGACATACAAGAAAACCTAAGACCAGCACCCCCTATGAACATAATGTGAAAAATCAGAACGCACCGGAGCCGTAGTGATAGCACAGTGGGCTTGGTGCTTCATTCCTGGCACACCATATGGTCCCTCAGGAGTGATCCCTGAACTCAGAACCAGGAGTAAGACCTGACCACCACGAAGTGTGGTCTACACACACAAACACACACACACACACACGCACGAGCACGCACACACACACACACAATCTAAGATACATTAAAAGCAGCATATTAGTATGTTTCAGCTTTCCCAAAGAAAGTAAGATCACTTTAAGACAAAAATCAATCAATATAAATCATAGTAACAAGATGGAAAACAAAAATCCCTTACAGTCATCTTCATATGCCTTACAATATTTCAATATCCATTCCTTATCTTTACAGAAATTTCAGGAAAATCAAAACACTAATTTATTCAATTTGTTCTTAGTGTATTGGTAAGAGCGCCCAAGGTCAGGGAGGCACTTGGTATTCACCCAACCAGGTCGGCGAGCTCAGTGCTCAGACCCAATGGCATAATGCTGCTTGGAGACAGCAGGGTCACTGGCAGTGCAGGGGGTGCGACGGAAGATAGTGTCGGATGCTTGCGTGTTTAAGACACGCTCCCTTGGCCCCTGAGCTCTCACCCAGGGCCAAGAATTTCTTCGCTTTGAAAGAAAGTGAAAAATCCTTATCTGAAAAGACAATAGTTCAAGACTGAATACTTTCTACCTAACATCATAAACAAGACAGGATTCCCATTCCCATCACTTCTGTTCTGCATTACACATCCACTGACGAACTCTTCTGGCTTGTCTATAAAATATAAGATGAAAAATATCAATTGTATCACTTGTATCACTTGTCTTCCCGTTGTTCGGGTTGCTCGAGCGGGCACCAGTAACATCTCCATACGTCCTGTCACGTGCTACCGTAGCCCAAGGGCATCTGTTCTCTTCCAGGTACACGAAGAGCCTCAAACCATTTGTTCAGGTAATGGAAATGAGGTCTATAATTGTTACTGGGTTTTGGCATATCAAATACTGACACAGGTAACTTGCCAGGCTCTACCGTGTAGGTGGGATACACTTAGTAGTAGGCTCCCAGTTCATGCATTTACTGATGAACTGCACAGCCACAAAAATAGCAATTATGAAAAGCAAATGCTATGGATAGAAAAAGCACAATGGTTCAGACTAGTGAAGAACACGGAAAAAGAACAACAGAATCTCTTTCAAGCTGGGGGAAAAAAACCTCTGAAAAACAATTATTGCTAAAACCACAAACACCCATTATGATGAAAAGGTGAAGCGCCCTGACAGGATTTCGATTTCTGTCGTCCTGAATGCTGCTCAATCACGTCTGCCCTAAAGAAGCGGCAATTGCACTGTTACAATCACCACAAGAGTCATTAAAAGCACAGGCTCGGAGTCAACTACCCAGATTCATCGACCAGCTCCAGTAGCTACTACCTGTATGGTTTGGGTAGGTTGTTTTTACTTTGGTTTCCTCGTCTGTGCATGGGTAAGTGGCAATATCTACTTGGGTATTACTATGGGTAAACATCTGTTGTGTAAGTTTGTTCTGAAGTGTTCACAGATTTCCATATACAAAGTACCGAGAAGACTTTCTAACACGGGATTAAAACAATACCAGTAAGAGAATACCATCATCGCTCATAGATCTAGCACTAGCCAGGAGAAAGCTCTTCAACCCATCCCCTCAAGTGATGAAAAGAAACACGGAAAAGACAACATCAAAAGTCAAGATCAGCCTGAAACTGCCGTGCTACAATTATGAAAGCAGAGAACAAAAGCTCTCTATTACCATACTACACTAGCAAAACCATATCTGTTTAATCTGTGGTTGTTTTACCAGTTTCAATTAAAACTGAGAAATTAACTTGAAGGTTGAAAATCAGTTTCCAGTCAATTCCTACATTGAAATCAACAAGTAACTCAACAGCCTGCAGAGCAGTGGCCTGTTATCATACTTTTTAGAGCAAACTTTTTTTTATCTTGCTAGTCATTCTAAGAATTTCAACATATGCAACCAATACATACTAAACTCCACAATACGCTGAATGTTAAGAACTTTCACAGACCAAGGATGGAGTTAAAGAGTAATGAAAATGCCAAAGGGGCCTAGAGTGAACTGCCGTGGCTGGAATCTCAGCTCCATCACGAAATGTCTGCCCTAAGCAAGTTATACAACTTCTCTGTAACTCATTTCTCTTTGGCAAAAGCAGAAATAATCATCTCCGAAGACGGCTCTGAGAATTAAATAAACTAATGCACAGAAGGTGCTTAAGGTAGTACTTAGCATATAGAGCGAAGAAGGTAAGTACCAGTTATATTACTGTCTCAAAAACCCTCAGAAGCTTATTTTATTTTTTTGGTTTGGGGCTATCCTCATATCTAAACTGAGGGGTCACACTTGGCAGTGCTTGGGGAATCACATGATGATAGGGATCAAACCCAGGTCACCTACATGCAAAGCATGTGCTCAGCTTGTTAAGATAGCTCTCCAGCCCCACAAAATTAATTTTAATGCATTTTGTTCAGAATACAAGCATAAGCTATTCAACGTGTTTAAAAGACTAAAAAAAATCAAGTGGCAATACGGTAAGTGATAAGAGCCCAAGCTGCTCTTATTCTGCTATATAGAACAAAAAGCTGCAAAGACTACCTGACCACTCAGCGCGGAGTGATAATACAGCAGGTAGGGCACTTGCCATGCATGCTTTGGATCCCCACTACCTCATACAGAGTGATCCCCAAGTAAAGAGCCAGGAGCAAGCCCTGAGCACTGTGGGGGTGTGGCCCCCAAACAACAACAAAATCTGACCACTCTAAGAGTAAATCCTAATAACAAATCACATCAAAGTACACATCATGCCTCGAACATATTTAAGCTTTGTTCTTTAACTGCCAATATCTTCTATTTCCGATTACATACTCAATGTTAGAATGCTTCCCTTATCAATTTGCATTAAACATTAGGTATATATGGACTATTTAGAAGGCCGTGTAAAAATAACTGTTAATTGTATGTACTTTCAACCTTAAACTATAAAGTCAGTCCCACAATTCACTTCCCCTTTATATCATTAGCCAACTGACTGCCTGCCCACACTTTTCATTTCCTGTGACCCACAGAGGTAACCAATGATAACAAGATTAAGTAAATGCCTTATAGACAAATGAGCTCAGCATTCTCTCCACATTTATTGACTGCATGAGGATTAATCAGAGGAAATAGTTCTCTTGCCAAGATTATGAGGCAAATAATCCAATTCTCATTTTACTGCATGCAACTGGCAGTGAACAGCATATACTGCCTGTATCATTAAATTGCTTATGCAATGGTTTACAAAAGACAAAAGAGATAAACTTTTTCTAGTGACAGGAGGCCCAAAAAGCAAAACTCTAAATAATCCTAGAAGTTCTCAGAAATAATTTGCCTTCAAGAAATTTAAGGGGACTGAGAGAGAGCACGGCAAGCAAGGCTCTTTGTCTTGCCTGTGGCTGATCCATGTTTGATACCTGGCACCCCTTATGATCGATCCCCTGAGCCCCACCATAAGTGATCCCTGAGCGAAGCAAGCCCTGAGAACTGCAGGGACGGAGAACGGGAGGGATGGAGAGACAGGAGAGAGGAAGGGAGGAAGGTGTTGGAGC
>JAJIBD010014243.1:0-28814 GCA_021461705.1 Cryptotis parvus
CAATTTATAAGAAATTTTATAGCAATGAATGATCTAATATATTATGCAAATGCGGACAGATATTTTAGATATGTTATAAATTTATGGAAAATCTAATAGGGTGGTGAGGCCTGGCTGACCTAAGTACCCTTGGAAAATAGTTGGAGTAATGCAAATATAAATACAAGCTAATTTACATGTAAGTGGACAGGTGGGCCCCACCAGTGGCTTATGTAAGGCAGGGAGGAGAGAGATGGTCACTTTCTCCTAATCCGACTCTGCCCTTCCAGGACCCCCTGGGAAAATTAGTCCTTACCCAGGCTTTGCAGGTTCTTGTCTTTGCCTCTCTAAAGAAGAATTTCAGAAGGAGACTCAGAATCAATGACTCCCCTAATATTGATGCTCACAGCTATTCCTAAGATTTGGATTTGGCTTAGACATGTCAGGCACAGTAGCTGAATGATTACTCCTCAAATTCAAAAAAGGTAAACATAATGATCTATGTTTTAGTGTAGAATTAAAATTCTTAGCAAAATTTAAAAGAGACAGCAATATAAAAATGCTTTCAGTTTATTTTCTAATTAATGGAAAATAATTTTGAGTATAGAATTATTTTGATCCCTCTCAACAATTTAAATACTTCACCACTCTCTTTGCATCGAGTCTTAAATGTAATAGTTATCATTGTTTATCTATAGAAAATATTTTCTCCCTCTTAGAATCTCATGACTTTCTGCTTTGTCACTAATTTAGCTTACATATTATATATCTAGTTGCAGTTATTTTAGTCCTTGCCTCGATTTATAATATATCTGCACTGTGTGGGCCTTGGCTGAGTATATCAATTTGGAGACACTCTCAGTAATTATTTTCAAGGTAAGTTTACTATGTAGTAAACAGGCTGCATCATTGATAACATTTTCTCCTGTCTTCTTGAGCTAATCCTTTTTTTGTTTGGTCATCATGTACTGGGTGACACCCACACCCTAGCCAGCTCTGAAACTTTGTATTTGGGATTCCTTCCATCCTCCTTTTAGGCATTTGAATATTTTTAGGCCAGAACTTTATGCCAAGGAGGTCTATTTCTTATGTAAACACTAAAGGAACGAGCATGTGGCAGGTACAGGTGAATCAGTTGTCTCCAAATAATGCTTCCCGGAATCTAGTCACATTTTCACAGTATGGCCAGTCCAATCTAGACAGGATATATTTCCCTTTCACGCCAAGTCCCAGCCTGGAACTGGACAGTAGAAGAGTCACCCTAACTTTGATATGGGACACTCTTGGTGAATTTAGCTCTACAAAAGATCAAAGGAGAGGTCATACTGGTTTGTTTTACCTAAGGCCAAATCTGTGAGTCTTCACAGTAAATAAAAGACTTTGGTAAGAGCAGAGCATTTAAGAAATTGCTTTAGGCAGAGTAGACCATACAAAGGACCTTGTTGGGATGGAGATAAGAATCTAGTATGGAGGACATAGTCTGAACTATAGGACTTGAATTCTCCCCAGGAAAATGCATCCTTAGATAGTTTATCTCAGACATAATGTAATTATTTATACTAGCCCACTCACCATGGTGTTTGCATAAGAAGTTCATCTGGGAGGAAAAGATAAGGCCTGAATTAGCATCTGTTAAGTCCTATAAGTGTGATCACTTGATCACTTGAATCCCGTTATTCATCGATTTGCTCCAGCGGGCACCAGTAACATTTCCATTGGACCCTATCACGTGCCAATGTAGCCCAATGGCATCTGGTTGATTCAGGAATATGAAGAGCCTCAAACCGTTCCTTCAGGGGTCTTAACAAGGAAGTCTGACCATCTTGTAGGTGGGCGGCCACGTGATCTTTTGACATCCCGTGGGATCCAGTCGGTAACGGCTCTAGTCCAGCGGTTGTCTCCAAATCGCATTACATGTCCAGCCCATCTGATTTTCGATGCCTTGGCAAAAGAGACAGCGTCCCTGATTCTGGAATAGCAACGGAGGTCAGAACTCCGGATTCCAGAAGTGTGACCCTCCTGGAATTTGCAGAGTAGGTCAGCCAGGCTTGTGATAGCAGAGTGTGTTTAACTGTAGGTGAAAAGTAAAAAGCCTTTTGGATTTGTATTGAATTTGTATGATATTTGTATTAGATTTTGTTCACGGGTCCTCGGCTCCTGAGCATGACCAGGGAACTCGAACCCTAATATTGTTGGGTCCCATGCAGCCCTGACCTCCATAGTCAGTAAAAGTACCATACCCACAGTGAACATTGTCAGCACAAATTTACATCAGTGATTGACCTGTTTAAAAAAAATGTGTTTCAGAAACAAAAATAGGGGGAGAACCGTGGTAATGCTGGCTAGTTTAATGTTTGTTCCAACTAAGTAGGAAAATGCAATAACAAAGTGATTTGAACCTAATGAGGAAACTACCCAAGGATGCACCTCTCCAAAAGCAGCCAGAAGGTTGGTGCTGCACTGCTGATTGGGGTGAGCCCTTCAGTGAGCTTTGGGTCTCTGACCACCACAAGTGTACCTTGGTGCTTTCCTTGCTCTTAGATGAATCATGGAGCCAGATGGACGGGGGTACTTGTCTTCTCCTAGGACAGCTGGAGGTAAGCTTGGGTAAAATGAACATAATGGTCCAAGAGGAGTGAAGCCAGCATAGACCACCAGAGCACTATCCTGAGTACCAGCAGGGTGAGCACTGAGTGAGAAGCCAGGAGCACTCCCTGAACCCCAGGTAGGATTGTCACTGGGTACCTGGTATTTCCTCTGTGCATCTGGTAAACTGTCTAGAGACTGTGAGAGTGTGGGGCCCTGTACCACCAAACAGCCCCCTGAGAGTTGAGCCTCTGGGATTTGTACATCCTGGTCCTCAATGCAGGTTTTTTTTCCTTTTTTAGGGGTCACACTTGGCAATGATCAGGTGTTTCTCCTGGCTCTGCACTCAGGAATTACTCCTGGCGGTGCTCGGGGGACCATATGGGATGCCAGGGATGGAACCCAGGGCCGGCCACATGCAAGGCAAATGCCCTACCCGCTGTACTATCGGGTCTGGCCCCTCAATGCAGTTTAAGTATTTTGCTGCAGTAGTGAGCGAGGCTCGCCTCACATCTTCCTGCACAAGTAGGGACAATGGGGCTCTGTAAGTGTCTCTTGTAAGGGCATCATCCCTCGGGGGTTCCCAGCTCATCACCCCAAAGATCTCATCTCAATATACATCAACCATCAGTTTCAAATACGTGAGTTTTGGAAGAGACATTCTTACATTGTGTTGTTACTGATCCCACATAAATCCTATGATTTGAAACAATTCACTTAACATTCAGTTTCCTTCAAAATGACTAAAAACCATATTTCTTAAAAAGAATCCTCTATTATTTACAGAAACCCAAGTTTCAATTTGTAAAACTCCTTTTTCTCTTGACAAGTTAAAGTGGAAACAAGAGTTGAAAGGAAGCAGAGCCGAAACCTCCGAGTCAGCATTCTGTGTCCAATATGAGACAGGGAACCTTGGGGTAAAGATTATTGCCTGCTGGAGGAGAACTATATTAAATACTATCTACTCAATTATAAGCCGATATTGAAACTGGCTGCAGAAAGTGAAAGTGGAATTGCCCTTTTAGGCTCTGACATTCCGAGGCATGAATCAAGATCAGTGCTGACCAAGGAAGTGTGGAAGCGCGGCAGATGTGATCCCTGAAGTCTACTGTAGGAGGGGTTTGGGATTTGATTAGCAAAGGGGCCTTAAAATCAGGCAGTAAATGAAGGCAGAAGGGAAATTGAAAATAGAGAGAATGGAATAAAAGACTTAGTGAGAATTCTGGGGTAAAGATTGATTTTTTTCAGGGCTTGAGTTTAGAATCTCAGATTTTGGACAGGTGCTGTTTTCTTCTAAATAGCAATGGGCTTAGGGACACTATAAAGTGCTTTTTATATTTTATTTCAGAAGCACAGAGAAGTTTTGAGGAAATAGTTTCCACCAGGAGCCACTAACCCGTTCCCCTGTAGCAAGTTAAACAGTAGGTTGAGTCTCTGTGTTCAATTTGCTAATTGGAGAAAAGCCATCACAGTAACTGTCACAGTGCATGCAAAAAAACCCCTGTTTATTACCAGTATCTGTGACCTCAGAACATAAATGAAAATAATATTATTATTACACTCATGATGTTATTTTAAAATGGTGAAATAAAGTAAACAATAATTTTGATAAAACTAATATCTGACAATCTCTAATACTTCAAGTTATTTAAAGTATCTCAGAAGACTGGTTTTGGCATATCAAACACGCATCGGACAGCTTGCCAGGCTCTGCCATGCGGGCGCTATACTCTCATTACTTTGTGGGGCTCTCTCAGAGGGTGGGTAGAATATTCACAGCAATTTGGAGGTAAATCCAAATTTACTTCCAACGGGGAAAGCTGGTTTCTGCTCTGCCAGGTGTATCTGTGTCTGTGGCTCAAGCATTCCCTGGGCTTGAAATACTCTCCTCTGAAGGACGGGTCTCTGCAGGGTGGGTCCTTGTAGGCTGGGTTTCTGAACAAGCCGGTCTGTAGACTGGATTACTCTGTTGGGTGGAGATCTTACGAGCTGCGGAGTGTGGATGGTGAAGATTGCTGCCAGCAAGGTGTGGGGGGTTTCTCTGGGCTTTTCCAAGGCTCCATGGGAAGGAATGGGAGTGAAGATAGATGGTTGGCAACTACACCACCTCCACTTCGCTGATGACATTGTTCTAATAATACCAAACATTAGCCAAGCAGCACAAATGCTGGCTGACTTCGACCTAGAATGTGGAAAGATAGGTCTACAGCTGAATCTGAAGAAAACTATGTTCATGAAAAATGAACTAGTTCCTGAGCCCCCATTCACTCTCAATGGAACAGACATCTCTGAATGCAGCAGTTATGTGTACCTAGGTCGAGAAGTCAACATGATGAACGACCTAAAATCAGAGCTGCACAGGAGGAAGAGAGTGGCATGGAATGCCTTCAAAGGCATCGAAGAAATAGCTAAAAGGACAAAGCACCTCCGGCTCTGGGCACATCTCTTCGACTTCACCATTCTCCCTGCATTGACATATGCCTCAGAGACCTGGACCCTACGAAAACAGGATGAGAATGCTATTCGGGTCTCCCAGAGAGGAATCGAAAGAGCTATGCTTGGAATATCATGCCTCACTCAAGTGAAAGAAGGAATCCAGAGTTCTGACCTATGTCGCTATTCCAGAATCAGGGATGCTGTCTCTTTTGCCAAGGCATGGAAAATCAGATGGGCTGGACATGTAATGTGATTTGGAGACAACCGCTGGACTAGAGCCGTTACCGACTGGATCCCACGGGATGTCAAAAAGATCACGTAGTCGCCCACCTACAAGATGGTCAGACTTTCTTGTAAAGACCCTGAAGGAACGGTTTGAGGCTCTTCGTATTCCTGAATCAACCAGATGCCATTGGGCTACATTGGCATGTGATAGGGTCCAATGGAAATGTTACTGGCGCCACTGGAGCAAATCAGTGAATAATGGGATTCAAGTGATCAAGTGATCTCAGAAGACATTAAAGACAAAAATCTCTATTTGTGTGTTTTTAGAATTGAAGAAACACATGAACAAATCAATGCTTATCATAGAACGTTGTTTCATAGGTAAGAACTATACACACAACTTAAGGTACTATTTCTCTAGGCAAGTCAATATCCATTGTTAAAATTTGCTGTTTAAAATTTGTTTTAGCCATGAGCATCATGATTACATATTGTTTAAAATGTATGATTTTAACAAGGGGGCATCATTACATGACATTCTTTGATTCTTTACAGTTAAAAATATGTTATTTTTATAGTATTCTACATGGCAGGTGCTGCATAAAAATTACATAAAAGAGATTTCCAGTAATTTTGGAGAATTAAATAACCAAGCTGAAATTTTAATGTCCATATTTAGAAGATAACTGTTTCTTTCTTCAATCTACTACTTTGTCATTTAAAATGTTATGTCTAATAGCACGTTTTTATGGGTTGAACATCAGTAGACAACCCATGAGCACTACTGTGGAAGTTAGCGTAACTCTCTAATAAGTGGCCCCACTCTCAGTGAGTGAATCTGAGTAATTTTAGTAGCACATAACTGCATGGTTAGTTCATTCACTGCACAATTCCACAGGGCAGTTCTCACATCACACTTGGTATGCTGGCAACTTTGGGAGAGTTGCAGTTCTTCTCACAAAAAGACAGGACATGGGTAGTGGGTCCAACAACATTGGGATTTATAGTTTTTTCTGTAGCATGCTGTAACACTCCTTTTCCTATTTAACAATCATGAATTAAATACTGACACGTTTTCTTAACTATGTCCCATGGATTTTTACAGCTACTGTATCAATAGTGTGCCTGTCATACATATTCAATTGCACCAGATGTTTAGCTCTGAATATGTAAATTAAGAAGGAAATCTCAAGGATTGTTGACAGTCCACTCATATTCAGAGTGATCTTCAAGACTATATTCCAAAATTGAACACTACTCTTACTATTTTATCCCTTTTAGAATGTACAAAAATTTCTGTGATATTGGAACTTAGTAAACTTATTTTTCTGATAAATCTCAAGGAAATCTCCAAGAAAGGAGATTGATAAAAATATAGGCTCATTATGAGATTTGATTCTAGTCTCTGTTGGAGAAACAATTATTTGCTGTGTTTGTAATGAAAGCAAAGAGTCACTCAATTGTAGAATATTTAAACTTGGAATTCTGCATGAACCAAACCTAAGACAGTCATAAATACTAATAAGTCAGAGAGACTAGATCAATGGTATAAGGAGAGAGACTAGATCAATGGTATAATCTATATGTAGTATCCACAGCTGCTTGAAAAAATACAATCAGTGATCTGGGTATTCAAGATATGATATTCCATCCATACCACCAGCATTTAAACCCTAGGACCAGAAGAATTTCATCTGCTTTCTTATATTATACCTTCAGTGAATTCTAAGATTTTTTTTAAAATGTATTATCTCTTCAGCAGTGATGGCCTTATCTTGATATGTGTTGTATTTGACTTTAACACTGAGGGGGAAATGGGAAGCTTCTAGTTTTATAAAGGTGAAGCTAGAAGAAAAAATACTTTGTTATTTTTCTTTTGAATTTAATTTCTTTATTTTTTCATTGTGAGCTATTAAAATGGAAAAATGTCTCATGTTTTCATCTGGAAATTGAAACTCCTTTTGTTTCATTTTATGAGTGAATAAATGAAGTCTAATGGTCATTATAATTAATTCCACTTATTCAATGCTTTTTTAATTTATTTATTTATGTATCTATTCTTCTTTCTTGGGTCACACCCGGCAATGCTCAGAGGTTTCTCCTGGCTCTGCACTCAGGAATTACTCCTGGCAGTGCTCGGTGGACTCTATGGGATGCTGAGGATTGAACCCAGGCCGGGCACAGGCCGGACACATACAAGGCAAATGCCCTACCCGCTGGACTATCGGTCCGGCCCCAAATGCTCTTTAATGTCTTATGTTTTGACAAAAGTCCTACCTGCTATAGACTTTACTCTCCAAAAGTTACCTATCAGGGAACTAAATTTACTTCCTGATTTTATAGAAAAAAATCTGTGAGTGATTTGTTTCTTTAGAAGAACAGTAAGTTGCACAGCTAAGTTATAAAACAATGTGGAGTGATTTCAGAGTCCACTTCTTAATCATTGTACTTTAGTGTTTCATTAGATGCATTGAGTGCAACTTTTTATCAGCAGTACAAAATGTAATTGTCTACCATTGCTATTATGATGGCTGTATAACAATCTGAATAATTTACAAAATATACTGTGTAAAACTACAAGGGAAAACATGCTAGTTTCGAAGTACCAGTGGTTTTAGCTGTCCTCCAGGTTGGCTTTTGTCTTTGAGCTCAGTAAATTTATATAGCAAAGACTAATTGGATCATTATGATATAAGTAACTATCATAGGGGAAAGACTTTTAATTACTTGTAATAAATTACATTTCTGTTGCCAGTATTAAATTACCAATTGTTTTTAATTAACAGAAAGATGTTTATGCCACAAACCAAATCCAAGTGTGCAGAGTGTTTAATTAGCAAACTTAATATCACAGGAATTTTCCTTAACATTGTTAAATTTCATGTTTAATCCTTTTTGTAAAGGTGTTGCTATTATTTTTAATTGCATTATTTTGTTTACCTTACTTCTGCCATTGTAACCAGAAATTCTAAAAGTCATACAGTCTAAAAAGTTATTGAGCAATTCACTTGTTTTGAATGAGCTCTAGTTCCTAGACTGTCAGTATTATTTCCATGCTTACTTGTACATCTCAGTTATTTAACATTAAGAGATCACAAACACTGTGTAGAAAATTAATTTCTAATCATCGTGCTAATAGAAATTTGAATATAATGTAATTCAGTAACCTATGGTCTTGTGAGGTAAAAAGTCATAAAATCGTCCAATACTGGACAGAATAAAGACAGGCATTATCATAGATTGCAGGTGAGATCTTATAAGACAGAGAAGAAAAGCATATTAACTCTGATTGGAGAAAATATAACACACTAAGTGTCAGATCCCCACGGGGAGACCAATATCTCCTAGTGAAGAGAGTGTCAGTAAAGGTTGCTTGGAATATGCCATCGGGTTAGTGTGTCAGATTTTGTTTTTGCTAACGTAGTAGATGGATATATGTGGCACTTGGGTTAGCTGTTTGAATGGATTTGGATATACAACAGAACAGAATTATTATAAAGATTAAGTCATGTACATATAAATGATATTTTATAAGTAACTGCTGTGTATTTGTTTAATAATAGCACACATTTCCTTCTTTTTTATAACTGTGGCAAATGTTATAAACCTCGACATTCTTCCCTGTTTTAAATTTGGGCGGCATTGTTCTATAGTAATCTATGAGCATGAGGACCCTCCCAACAAGCCAGACAACCCCCACTCCATGAGGGCCTCCATTTTCCACATCCGGACTTCTCTCTCGTCAGAACTCCACCCAGCAGACCAGCCTATCAGCGCCCGGCTCATCGAGTTCCACCCTGCAGCAGTCTTTCTTAAATCCGGCTCAGGTATGCCGGTCCAGAGACTCGCAGACATGGGGCAGAGCTGCTACTGGCTCTCCCTGTGACCAGCCACTCACGAGGCGCCGGGAGGGATGGTGGGTTCTAGCCCTGGCCCACCACCCCAGCAGAGGCTCGCAACAAGCCAGACGACCCCCACTCCATGAGGGCCTCCATTGTCCACATTCGGACTTCTCTCTCGTCAGACCTCCACCCAGCAGACCAGCCTATCAGTGCTTGCGCGGCCGCTATGCGCCACGCGGTTCATCAATAAATGCTGGTCTTAGAGATGCCTACAAGTTATGCTACCTGCACGGCAGAGCCTGACAAGCTACCCGTGTTGTATTTGATATATATGCCAAATACCAGTAACAATTATAGACCTCATTCCGAATGGATTGAGGCTCTTTATGTTCCTGTTGCAAGCAGATGCCTTGGGCTCTACTAGCATGAGACAGGACATATGGAGATGTTACTGGGGCCCGCTCGAGCAAATAGATGATGAACAGGAAGACAGTGACAGTGACAGTGAATTAACCACTGTACTATCACTCTGGCCTCTCAATATATATTAAATATTAGTGATCACCACTCTGATTGATAATGAAAATAATTTCTTTTAAAATATTCCAGTGTGTGTACAGGACAGTCCGGCTGAGCTGATCACAGCCCAGCTTGCTGTGATCAATAAATGCTGAAGATCAGAGGTGACGAAGAGTATGCCACCTGCAGGGCAGAGCCTGGCAAGCTACCCGTGTGGTATTTGATATGCCAAATACCAGTAACAATTATAGACCTCATTCCCATGACCTGAACAAATGGTTTGAGGCACTTTATGTTTCTGGAGCAAGCAGATGCCCTTGGGCTACGCTAGCATGTGACAGGATGTCTGGATATGTTACTGGTGCCCACTCAAGCAAATTGATGAACAACGGGAAGACAAGTATACAAGCGATACAAGTGAAACGTGTAGCCCCACATTATCTTACGGCTGATTTCAGATTTCAAACCGTGTGTTTCTCTCCTTAAATCCTGAGATTGTAATATCTTATTTTTAGGGCTAAATAATGTCATTTTTTGCTACCAGTTGTATTATTGTAATGAGGTAATTTAAGAACCTTATGCTCATTATCTTTGTTAAGTGTGAATACTTTCACCAGTCTTCTTATAAATGAGAATTGGAAGTCAGGAAGATCAAAACATAGAATGTGTGAAATAAAGAAATAAAAACTGAATTTACTTTCTAAATTCAATAAGTATACTAGTACAAAATGGTATTATTAAAATTCACATGTGCTGAACATTTCAGAATAACTTTCTAACAGTGGTCAGAGCAGCTCTACAGGGTAGAAACATTGCTCACAGCGTTGCCATCATTGACAGGTTCTGGTCTTGACAGTCATTTAATCTCTTATTTTAAGAATTTTCTATCATATTCTCCATGGCACTGTCGGAAATGTGTTTAATTTAGCTATAGTATTAATTGATTAGATATAATTTCACTTATCTTTCCATTGTTCTTCAATTTGCTGGAGCAGGCACCAGAACCGTCTCCTTTTGTCCCTGTCACATGCAAATGTATCCCAATAGCATCTGCTCACTCAAGAAACATGATGAGCCTCAAATCGTTCATTCAGGTTTTAAACATAGAAGTCTGACCATCTCGTAGTGGGCAGCCATGTATTCTTTTGACATCCTGTGGGATCCAGTCGGTAACAGCTCTAGTCCAGCGGTCATTCCTAAATTGCATTACGTGTCCAGCCCATCTGATTTTCATCATCTTGGCAAATGAGACAACATCCTTGATACTTGATCGTGGACGGAGGTCGGAACTCTGGATTCCTTCTCTCACTTGAGTAAGCGTAATACTCGAAGCATGACTCTTTCGATTCCTCTTTGGGCTATCCAAATAGCGTTCCCATCCTGTTTCCGTAGGGCCCAGGTCTCTGAGGTGGATATTAGTGCAGGAAGAATGGTGGAGTCAAAGAGTTGTGCCCAGAGCCGGAGGTTCTTCGTCTTCTTTACCTCTTACTCAATGTTCTTGAAGGCATTCCATGCTGCTATCTTCCTCCTGTGTGTTCAGATTAATAAAACATAATTAAAATATCATATTAAATCTTAGTTTTTAGAGGTTTCTAGAAAAATAAGTGATATTAAATTTATGTGTCTGGTATAAAAATCTTCGCCTCAGAATAAATATGTTTTTAAATGTTTACTTTCAAAAGATCTACTAATTTACTTCTTTTCCCCATAACATTTGAATATAATGCTTCATAGGATTATTAAAGCTTATACTATTCAGTCACTAGAAATAATCAAGTCCAATTTAAATATTAGTAATTGGTCTTAAGGGGCTAATCCCAAGTCATATAGTCACAACAAACACTCTTGAACCAGGTATCTTAAATTACTTTCATTTCTTTCATTCAGACTTATATTTTAACTCTTTTGGGATGGGGGAGAGAAGGAGGTGGTTTAGAGCTACATCTAGTGGTTCTCAGACCTTCCAGTGACAATGAGCCTAGGGATCATTCCAGGCATGCTCTGGGAACCATATGTTGTCGGGGAACGCCGCTGGGGTCCCCGACAGTGTCAGGACAGAAGTTCTCTTCTACCTCTGAGGACGCCGGGAACAGATAAAAACTCACGAGTCTGGCGCAGTTCCAAAAAAGCCTTTTAATAGTACAGAAGCTCTTCCACAGCACTCCAATATAATGAACAAACTCTAGCTCTGGTCCGAACTTAGACCATACAAAAGAGCCTAAGTCTCCCACCAAAGAGAGAGGATCTTACCCAAAATGAGTCCTACCAAGAAGAAGGAGCAAAAGGCCAAAGAGCAAAAAGCCAAAAGCAAAAGGCTGAGGAGCCAAAAGCCACAGGAGCCAAAAGCCAAAAGCTAAAAGGCCCAAAGTCAAAGTGAAAAGGCCGAAGGGGCCTCAAGTCAGTCCCCTTGTATACACCAAAGTAATCCAGGGAGGGGTTACAAAGAACCCTAAACAAATGTAGAAGGGCAGTGCCACAACCTATTGTAGGTATAAACAAAGGTTATGCCAAGGACTAATGCTGAGATTATCTCTTATGTAAAACACTGGAGAGAGAGAGAGAGAGAGGGCTGATATAAAGTAATACATCTTAATTTCATGAGCTTCATGTAATCTAGATGGTACCCACAAGGTCCTTCTTATTATTATCTGCACCAGGGTGATTCTGAGTATCTTGTTCTCGTGTACTGAAAGGGTCACACTCCCCTGCTTAGAGCAAACTAATATGATCCTTCCTATAATCTTCCTATAGTCTCAACGTAGCCAGGGTGGTAGTCTCCTGGTAAATTCTAACTGTCCCACGCTGGGTGCAGTGGGTATAAAGAGGAGCTGTGCCCAATCTAGAAAACATCGAAGTCTTAGTAGATGTATAAGTCAGAAGTTATTCAATCAAGGTGACTTCTGTAAGTGCCACACCTTCTACCAGTGTTTACATAGAAGAGAGGTCTCATTAGAATAAACCTTGGCTTAAATAGATTAATCTGGGAGTGAGTAAAACAACAAAGCTCCCAGATTAGCTAAACCTGTCCTCTAACAATATGTGGTTCTGGGGATTGAGCCCTAATTGGCCACATGCAAAGAAAACATCCTATCCACTGTACCCACTCTGGCCCCTACAATTTCAACTCTCTGTTGACATATGTGTGAGTTCTTTTGTTGATCTTGAACTTACTGACCCTGTACCTTTTCAAGAGCTACCTTAAGTAGCTCATTCCAAAGAAAATCAAATGCTACTGTTGCTCTTATGATTTCACAAATTGAGAAGCCATAAATAAGTGAAATCGGTTTGTTTTAGATACCCCCTTCTTATCAGAGTTCAAACATCTCATGTGAATGACAATCTAAGAAGCATTCTTTGCCCCTTCATGTTACAGCCATGACAGCTTTGGTCACTTCTATTCCTGAGGTGCTGTCAGCGAGGCAATGGAGGGGTGTCACTGCATAGCATCCGTGTCAAAGGTTTTATCATTCGAGATGAAATATGATAGATTTTTATGGCACATTTATAACAGTAAGTTTATTTTTGACAACACAATTGAAAAGTGAGTTTTCACCATTAAACTGTAATATGAAAGGTGTCAGCAAAGTCTATGAACTCTAGCAATAGAAGAGAATTGAGTTGTAAGCAATAACTTTTCATAGAAAACAAATAGTGGTTGAGGAGATGCTGCAGTCATATTAGGACAGATTGTAGCAAGGACTGTAGCTCGGCCAGTGGGGGTGATTACATTCCCCTATGGAGTTTGAATCGGGGTTATTGGAACTTATAGGTAATAATTCTTATAAAACTATCTCTTCTCACAGAATGGATTAGATGTGTACTTCTATAAACGCCAAATGACACAATAAATTGTAGTACTAATAAGCATTTATGTTTGTATATTTTCTACATATGTATTCATTTGTGTATATACATTACATTCAAGTATAAACACACATAGGTTTCTCCAAAGATGCAGTACCAGAGAGTGTAAGTGTTCTGCCATAGTAATGCAGATGGTCTCTTATGATCAATCTTGGGGCTGACAGTTTATGCTCCTTATATTACACACATATCACTTGAACTTTCCTAAATAGATATAATATACTTCTTGTTTCTATAGCCATTGTTAATAATCAATATCAGAGTATATATTTAATGTATGTAGGTAAGATACACAATAAGAATTTTGAGAAATTATAAATAAGGAAAATTAAATTATGAATATATACATTTGAATATTATATGACTGTATTCACAAGGCATAAGTTAGTACTATAAACGCTATGTATGTTATAAAGTGTAATAGTTCTATCATGTTGCTATAATGATATATATTTTCTAGAATGTAGATTTATAAACCATAAATTTTCATTCAGAAATATTTTTTTGTTTTTTTTTTTTTTTTGCTTTTTGGGTCACACCCGGCAATGCTCAGGGGTTACTCCTGGCTCTGCACTCAGGAATTACTCCTGGCGGTGCTCGGGGGACCATATGGGATGCCGGGGATCGAACCCTGGCCGGCATGAGCCGGCCGCGTGCAAGGCAAACGCCCTACCTGCTGGGCTATCGCTCCGGCCCCTCATTCAGAAATATTTTAATGAAAGTTCAGAAAGATCTAGGTTGGCATACATTTATATTGACTGTTGCCATATTTTGGAAGAATTTGAAAAAAAAATTAATGTGATCATGAAACAAAAAAAATGTAGGGGGCTGAAAAGAACGCCAGAGGCCAGATAACCTGCTTTGCTCACACGATGCCTGTGATGATCCCTTATACCATGTGGTCCCCAAATACTGCCAGGATCAACTCCCCAAAACACTGACCTGGAAGTAGCCCCTGAGTTCTCTCAGTCATAGCTTCCAAAATGAAAAAGAAGCAGAAACAAAACAAACAAAATTTGATCATTTTAATGAAAGACACAAAAGGAAGACATAATGATATATCCAAATGTAAGATGTAGGTTGTACAGTGAACAAACTAATTGCAGTGATAGCATAAGTGTTAATTGGTTAATTATGAATTAAGTAACTTTCCGCAATTAAATATGTTCATTCTAAGCTATGTGCTAAGTGATACTGTTGCACATTCAAGTGAAGACAAGAGCACATGGCGAGTGCGGTGCAGTGTTGGATAACCCCCTGTAGTTGACAGACTGTAAGAAGGCCAGGATTTAAAAACTAAAAAAAAAAAAAAAATGCATATTGGTGGTGGGAAATGAGCATGGATGGAGAGATGGTTGTTGGAACACTGTATAACTGAAACTCAATCATGAACAGATCTAGTACACAGTGATTCAATAAAAAATTAAAATTAAGAAGGCCAGGATTCTGAACCTGGCCTGAGGCCATAAATAGAGCCCAGCTGAGCATCCTGGGGAAAGAGCAGCTCTAGCTGCCTGGGTGAAAAGGCCGGGAGCAGGACCATGGGGCAGTTCCTGGTTCCTGGGTTGAGGGCCAGTACCAGAGCCACAAGGCCACAGAGCTACAGGGCTAAGGCTACAGGCAGCAGGGCCACAGGGCCTCAGGACCAAGGCCAGGACCCAGAGGGCTGGCCTGACAGAGAAAGGGGCTTGAAAAGAGAGGACTTAAAGAAGAGACATAGAGACAGAGGAATAGAAATGGAAAGAGAGAGACAGAGGAATAGAAATAGAGAAAGAGAAAGACAGAGGAATAGAAATAGAGATAGGGAAGCTGAGAAACAGAGAAATAGAGATGAGAAACAGAAGCAAATAAACAGATTGACAGTCAGAGATAAAGCCCTGAGAGAGAAGCCCTGAAGAGAGAGGACCTGAGAAGAGATGCCTCAAAGAGAGGAGCCTGCTGAAGAACATGCTGACAGAGACAGAGACAGAGAGAGATGTGCGTTTGGAGAGACGTTCCTGCATTGAGGTGGAGTGAGGAGTGAGAGACAGATTAGAAGAGGAGCATCCAGAGCCTGTGTTCTTGTTCCTTTATCTGCCTGTCTGAGGAAATGGTCATTGGTCCCAGACACAGACTGGGGACCTTGATGGATTGTGAGTACTGTCGAGGACTCCGATGGTCCCTGGCATCTGCTGCTTTGGTGATCTCCTGACCTGAGTACTGCTGGGGCCTGGAGTCCCTAGGGCTCCCTTGGGCCTGACAGTGCAGCTCAGTGGTAGAGCCCAGGCCTTGCCTGCCTGGTGAGGCTGTGGTTTAGGTCTCTGCCGACCCTTATGAAATCTCCCTCACCACTGGCACCACTACAAAAATCATACACAAACGGGACCTGGGTCTCAAAGGACAGGTTAAGTCACCAAATAATGTTAAATAAGATAAATAACACTGCAGAAACAGTAGCATGTTCATGTTTTTTCTCATGAACAAAATCCAGATGATAGTTTTAGTAAATCAAGACACGGTGTACAAAACACAGTTTTCCAATTTTCAAACTTAAAAATTCAAAGTCAAAAATATTGCCAAAAATAATGAAGGTTTTAATTGCACCTTTAAGAAATATTTAGAATCAAATAAAGAGTGATAAAAGTAAAACAAACAATTCAACAACAACAAAAGATATTTTGCCTACAATACCTATTATCTGGCTGGAAAAATAGCCCCCAGCCTCTACTGTTCCTTGATGAACATAAAGACTTTACCATGACATCAACATTGACTCTGCCAAGACCCTGATAATGCCAACCAGTCCCCAGATGCTGTGGTCCATATCAATGAGCTAGCCTGGCTCTACCTCAGCGTATGTTTGCTTATTCTCTTTGGTGACAACTTACTCCTGATGGATTAATTCCTTGTTTTACTGTAAAGGTGTTAATGTTACAAATCCAGTCACTGTTTCTGCATTCTCAGTCATGAAATCTAGTATGCACACTGACTTTTTTGTTCATTTTCTTTTTTAGGTCACACCCAGTGATGCTCCCCTCTTGGCTCTGCATACAGTAGTTACCCCCAGCTGTTTTTCGGGGACTCTATGGGATGCCAGGGATCCATACTGGAGGCCAGTGGTGTGCAAGGCAAGTGCCCTACTACTGTACCATCAGTCTGGCCCGAAGATTCTTTAACTTTGCCCCGATGAGCCAGGGAAACATCACTATCACTATCACTATCCTCCCATTGATCATCTATTTGCTCGAGCGGGCACCCGTAATATCTCTATATGTCCTGTCTCATGCTAGTAGAGCCCAAGGGCATCTGCTCGCTCCAGGAACATAAAGAGCCTCAAACCATTATATTAGGTCATGGGAATGACCTAATATAATTATTACTGGTATTTGGTATATCACATACAACACGGGCAGCTTTCCAGGCTTGCTGTGCAGGTGGCATACCCTTGTAGTCACCTCTAAATATAGCATTTATAGATGAACTGCTCAAGATGGGCTGAGATAGGCTGTCACTGGGTGGAGTTCTGATGAGAGGAAAGTCTGGATGTGGAAAATAGCGCCCCTATAGAGTGGGGGGGGGGTCATCTGGCTTGTTGTGCGGCTCTGCTGGGGTGGTGGGCCAGGGCTAGAACCCACCATCCCTCCCAGGCGCCTTGTGAGCAGCTGGGCACAGGGAGAGCAAGTAGCAGCTCTGCCCATGTCTGTGACATAGGTTTCCATAAATGCCTTCCCCTAACAGCTTATTTGCTAAGATGCCAGGATTTTGCTTTATACTTTTCTTGGTGTCCCTCATTTTAAATGCCACTAATGCACGGTGTTTTCTTGGCAACTGTTGGGTACTGAATGTACAATTGGGGGGGAGGGATTACAAGACACGGCCACAAAACTTGGTGCCCTAGAACTGCACATTTAGTTGGCTAGCAGCTGTTAAAATGAGAGATCTTGAGACTCTTTTGACTGAGAAACATCCCCCGTAAAGATTTGCTTTGTGTCACATTTGAAATATGATAGTTTTATTGACATAGGTCCAACCACATGTATTGTTGGCTCATAGTTTTTTATTTCCTCATCGATTTTACATTGTTCATGAAATTATTTTGACTGTTTTTTAAAGCTCTGTTCTCAGAATCATCTAGAACATTGAGTACTCTTCAACAATAAAAGAACATTTGCAGAGGAAATGTGAATGGACATCCACCTTATGGATATTCTTTGTTCTCCCAGCAGCTTCATGGACTTACATTTTTAGAGGTTTTTATTAGAACAGGTTTTTTTTCAGACACTTCCCTGTACCACCACCAGTTGAATGCAGTTTACAATCCTCATTCTTTTCTGCTTCTCTTCTTGAGAACTAAGTGCCATTTCCCTCTAGCTGGAACATGCCATCTGGTCACCATTTATGAGAACTCTTTCAGTAGAGTGTCTCCTAGCCAGTAAAATCTCTTTCAAAGAATCTGTCAAGGACCCAACAAGTAAAACCTTTGTAACTAATCCTCAAGATCTCTTTGATCTCAGAATAGTTAATAGAGATAGTCTTAGAAGAGATAATACCTAAAATAGGAAGAGACATAAGAAACAAAACCTGAATTTAAACTATACATGCTAAACACACCTATAATGTAAAGCAGAGAGATTTGGGAAGGGACGACAAAAATTTGAAAAGGGGATGTTTTACAAGATGGGTGACACTTTGACACTTTGCTGTCAAAGTCTCAAAGTGGAAAGTTCGCTGACTGACTAATTCAACTTCAGTGACCACTGAAGCAATGTTATGCTATTGATTGATTAAAAAGCCTGGATTTGTCTTAAATAGGCAGACATCACTAAAGTGTGTACTAACTGCTGCCAGATGTGGTTCAATTAATTCAGTGAATTGTACTATTGAACAATTATTAGTGTGGCTATAAACAGCAAATTCTTTGAAATGTAAAAATTAATATATAAAGAATTTAGTCCAAAATTCATGAAAATGAAAGGAAGCAGAGCAACTTGGGCCAGTCTCATTTCTGAAAATTGACTCAGAATTGAATTAAAATAAGAGTTACAATCCAGAATGATTAGTGAAAATCATGATTTATTTTAAGTGATCACCTTTTTCCCTTTGACTTATGTAGAAAAGCTAATGCCATATTGGAGAAAAACATACCATTTACTGAATAGCTAAGCTCAAAAACTGAATAAAAAGGTTAAGATATTAAATATGATAAAATGTATATTTATTTGAAATTAAAATCTATGGAATGTATTGTCAGATAAGCATGCTAAAATTTACAATTCATGTATTTAATGTATTCTCACAGTTATGGGTGAAAAGCAACTATGGAATGGAATAATGATGTTTCAAAAGCACAATTAAAGGATTATACTAAAAATGATTTTACAATGATTTAGACATATCTGCATTTTGATGCACTCTGGGGAATATTTGGCATACTATGTATATAAAATAAAATTATAGCCAGGGATACAGCTCAGCATTAGAGCACATTCTGAGAATTTTTAAGATCCTAAGTTTCACTACCACCACCACAAGCTTACAACCACCACCAGCGATACAAATATATGTAAAATAAAACTTAAGCTATTATAAAAATTGAACGATAATAAAATATTTATATGTACAGCTTATGGGATAAAAAAAATCTTTAAAACAAATGTAGAGCCTTCAATTATTAGAAAATTATACTTCTAAGTTATAAATTAGATGCTCCTTTTTTTTAAAATATATATAAATGAGAAATTCCATATCAGTCAGCCAGGCACAGAATTAATTTTACATCAAAAATTAATAAATTTTCAAAAAATCAGTGGTGAACATCAAGATCAAATGTTGGCGCTTCAGAAATAATGACAGAAATGGAAATGTCCCTTCTTAGGTAAACTTCGACTGAGTTGTAAATTGAGACCGTCAGCGAGCTGCTGCTAGTCCTTTGTGTTAATAAACCGATAGAGTAATTCCAACTGCTCTTTTGTTGAATATAGTTTTTCTAGGGAGACTAGAGTACAACTAAGCAGTGAGGGCTGGCTGGAATCCGCAGGGAAGCAGAGATGATGCTGAGGGCCTCTGGGTCTGCTTTTTTTTTTTTGCTTTTTGGGTCACACCTGGCAATGCTCAGGGGTTACTCCTGGCCTTTCACTCAGGAATTACTCCTGATAGTGCTCGGGGCACCATATGGGATGCTGGCGATTGAACCCAGGTCGGCTGTGTGCAAGGCAAACACCCTACCCCTGTGCTATCACTCCAGTTCCTCCCTTGTGTCTGTTGGTAAAATGTTTAGCTTCTAGAGCAATGCAGTGCAGATGTGTCCACTAACACCAGAACTCTGAGAATAAAATAACGCATCATATGTGTAAGGTAAATAATCAAAACAAGTTGAAATGTTGAATAGGAGAAAGAGAACTTGATAAGGATGGCAGAGAAGTAAATTGTAAATTTTTTGTAGACAAACAGAAAAACGAAAATCCATTTTTATTACCTTGATTGAGTGCATAAAACCACATGATTCTTATTTTCCTTTTACCACCAGATAAACTGTAAGGCATTAGAAGCAATACATGCAATTGCAAAAAATAATATAATATAAAATTACATATTGATTGCATAGAAAATGAAATTTTATCATTTTAATTTTAGATTGTAAAATTATATTATGATTAAATTGTCACATAAATAACACAGAATTATAGGTTTACTTATAATTCTGTCTACACATTATAGAAAAAATTGAATAAACATTTACTTATATGACTATTGAACATTTATATTGAGATATAATTATCTTCATTTGAGCTTATATAAGCAATAAGAATTAATACTCATGGCTAGGTTTGTGTTGACAAGGCCACCAACACCGCCTAGACCTCTTTTTGTCACATGTTCCAAGGAACAATTCTTCTCTGGTGGCAAAAACAGCATTATGCAATTGACGTCTTCTCTTCTCGCCCAGAACAATGATGTTGTACTTGATATTTCATGTACAAAAAGAATCTGTCACTATACACAATACACTGATTCGGCTCTTCACATGCTACCTGTCTGAATTAAGGTTCACTCCCAAAGAAAACCAATAGGACAGTTCTACTGTTCAAGAAGGGAGACATCCACAATATTGGCAACTATTGCTTGATCTGCCTGTTGTCCATCATCTACAAGCTGTTCACTTGAGTCATCCTGAACAGGATTGGCAGAACATTAGAGGAAGAACAATCATGTGAGCAAGCTGATGTCTGCAAAGGATTCAGCACAATCGACCATATCCACACGGTACCAAGCTCATTGAGGTTTGTAAGGAGTTCAAGATGCCGCTCTGTCTCACGTTCATTGATTTAAAGAAAGCCTTTGATTCTGTGGAGACTGAAGCAGTGATGGAAGCCCTAGCCAAACAGGCCATTCAAACCCAATACATCAAGATCCTTCATGAGCTGTACTACATATTCACCACCAGGATCTCACCATTCGACAAGGAAGTGATCATTGATATCAAAAGAGAGAGAGAGATTTGGCAGGGTGATACCGGTACATTTCACAGAAACTCTTCATTGCCATCCTCAAGAACGTCATGCAACAATTAGAATGGGAAGGAATGGGAGTGAAGATAGACAGTTGGCAACTAAACCGCCTCTGCTTTGCTGATGACATCATTCTAATAGCACCAAATATTAGCCAAGCAGCACAAATGCTGGCTGAGTTCGACCATGAATGTGGAAAGATAGGTCGACGGCTGACTCTCAACAAAAAAATGTTCATGAAAAATGAACTAGTTCCAGCTGCTCCATTCACTCTCAATGAAACAGACAGCTCTAAATGCAGCAGTTATGTGTACCTATGTCGAGATGAACATCTTAGCACCTGAGCTGCACAGGAGGAGGAACCACGTGGGCACGCCTTCAAGATCATTGAAGAAACAGCTAAGAGGACAAAGAACCTCCGGCTCTAGGCACATTTCTCTGACTCCACAATTCTTCCTGTGTTAAAATACGCCTCAGAGACCTGGGCTCTACAAAAGCAGGATGAGAACGCCATTCGGGTCTCCCAAAGACAAATCAAAAGAGCTAACCTTGGATTATCACGCCTCACTCTAGTGAGAGAAGGAATCCAGAGCTCTGACCTCTGTCGCTGTTCCAGAGTCCGGGACGCTGTCTTGTTGCCAAGGCTTTGAAAAATCAGATGGTCTGAACATGTAATGCTACTTGGAGATAACCACAGGACTAGAGCCATTACTGAATGGATCCCACGGGACACCAAAAGATCACGTGGCCGCCACCTACAAGATGGTCAGACTTCTTCGTCAAGACCCTGAATTAATGGTTTGAGGTTCTTCTTATTCCTGGATCAAGCAGATGCCATTGGGTTACACTAGCAGGTGTCAGGGACAAATGGAAACGTTACTGGTGCCCCCTTGAGCAAATCGGCAAATAACAGGATGTTAAATGATCAAGTGATAAGCAATTAGAAAAGAACAAAGAAACAGATTGCATTAGTTAGACTGTGTATTAACCAACAAATAAGTTTCCAGTACATGGATAAATCAGTATCGAAGCAGTTATTCCCCCACATCTAATCAAGATTAGTGTTCAGCAGATATTCAGGATAGTGTCCATTTTATCACTCATGGAAGAATAATTTAGGAGAATCAAAATTATAGAGTTTCAGTGATACATATATTTATATCTATCTATATATATATAGATATACACAAAATAACTTTCTCACTTATACATATTGCATCTGAATTATTCTTTATATAATGTGTCTGAATATTTCTTTTTATTTGTTTTAATTTAATTAAAGGACCATGATTTATGAAGCTAATGATATCTGAAATTTAGCTGAAAATTGTATAACTTACATAATCAACCCAAAATTCACTGCATGCAAGGTGTCTTGTCAGATCAAAATTCTAAGTAGAATTTACTTTTTAAGTGAGTTTTTTCTCATTAAGCAAAAGACATCGAGTACTTTAAAGCCAAAGAACCAACAGAATATTTCAGCTGCATAAGAAATTTATCATGATACCTCTGCCCAGAGGACAGTCAATATTCCAGGGCTCTGAGCTAACCCGCTATTCATCGTTGATGTGCCTCTTTTGTATGCTTTGCAGATACTTGTGCTTATTAATAGAAAATTACAGGAATGCTGATTTTTTACAATACAGGACAGTTTAAACCACTTTGCAAAAATATACTTAAATTTTGTGTAGCAATATTTAGCTTCTGACATTGGTTTAGCTTTAAAATATTTAACTTACTCTTTAAATTCAAAGCTTAATATTCTATACTTAGATATTTTCTCATAATTTGAAAATAGAAATGTAAAAATCCCATATGTGGTTTACCTAAATATAACATTTCTTGTTCTGCTTATACAATTATGCCAATTTTCTTGCTAATTTGTGACCGTGAACTATCTAGTTTCAATGGACTAGAACAGATTCCAAAGCAGATTCATCTTGCTTGCTCTCATCATTTGTGATTCTGCTACAGATTTTCCATAAGGACTTGATAAGAATATTCACTCACTACTATCAGACATAGTTTCAGACACAATGTATTGGTGAGATCAACATTAGTGATTTTAAGTTTAGGTTTTTTTACCTTATTATTCATTATACCCTTGTATCTGTCTTGCTTTCAGAATCCAGTTTTAAAAATATTGTTAACAGCAAGTTTTGATCACTGTCTTGCATATTTTCTGGGCTTTCAATCAAAAATATTTTCTCTTTTAATCAGCATATAAGTATTAGTAACAAATATTACTTGTCAGAAGGTGTGGCCCCATGTCGGTGGGTATGGCTACAAGCTCCCAAAAGGAGTATGAAAAAGTTCTCTTCATCATTAATCATCAGGGACATGCAAATCAAGACAACAATGAGGTATCATCTCACACCACAGAGACTGGCTCACATCCAAAAGAGCAAGAACAACCTGTGATGGCGTGGATGCGGGAGAGAAGAGACTCTCATCCACTGTTGGTGGGAGTGTTGGTGGGAGTGTTGAGTGGTTCAACTCTTTTGGAAAACAATATTGACATTCCTTCAAAAACTAGATATTGAGCTCCCATTTGACTCCTAGGAATATACCCTGGAGACCCAAAAACACACAGAAGAAACACTATCGGTACTTTGATGTTCATTGCAACACTATTCACAATAGCCAGAGACTGGAAACAACCTGAATGCCCAAGAACAGAAGACTGGCTAAAGAAACTGTGGTACATCTACACAGTGGAATACTATGCAGCTGTCGGAAAAGACAAAGTCAAGAAATTTACATGCAAATGGACGGACATGGAGAGTATCATGCTGGGTGAAATTAGTCAGAAGTAAAAGACAGATATAGAATGACTTTATTCATAAATATATACTAGTGCTCTACTAGTTATGGGAAATGTTAGCACCACACCAGAACTGAAAATTGAATGCACACAAAGGGAGTTACATGATAATCCCTAAATGTCTGTAGGGCAAGCCACAATGTGTAAGAGAGAGAAAAAATGAGAGATAGAGACAGAGAGAGAGAGAAATACAAGAAATAGTGCCTACTTTAGAGGCAGGCTAGAGGAGGGGAAGGGAACTTGGGAATATTGGTGTTGGGAATGGGGCACTTGTGGAGAGACAGGTGCTGGATAAATGTATGACTGAAACCCAATCATGAACATCTTTTTTAATTGTATTTTTTCACAGTGGTACAATAAAAAAAATTAAAAAAAATAGAAAGACAAGAGCCTTAATCCCTGCTTTAAATCCATATTTTCTATATTAAATAAAGAATAATTTTGCTTAATATTAAATTAATATCAAGGCCCTGAACAAACGGTTTGAGGCTCTTCATATTCCTGGAGCAAGCAGATGCCATTGGGCTACACTGGCATGTGATAGGATCAAATGGAAACGTTACTGGCACCCGCTGGAGCAAATAGACAAATAATGGGATATCTAGTGATCAAGCGATCAAGTGAATATCAAATGATTGGTTCATACTTTTTTTTTTTTTTTTTGCTTTTTGAGTCACACCCGGCAATGCTCAGGGGTTACTCCTGGCTCTTCACTCAGGAATTACTCCCTGGCGGTGCTCAGGGAACAATATGGGATGCCGGGATTGAACCCAGGTCTGCCACATGCAAGGCAAATGCCCTATCGGGCAGTGTTATAGCTCCGACCCCTGGTTCATATTTTTATTATTATTTTTTGTTGTTTTGGGCCACACTAGTGAATCGCAAAGGTCAGTCCTGGTTCTGCAATCAAGAATCGATCCTGGGTGTGAGAGGGGGACTATATGGTGTGCAGAGATCAAACCTGCCATCTGCTGTGTGCAAGGCAAGAGACCTACTCACTGTATTATCAATCTCACCCCCACACTTTCTGACTTTTAAAGATTAAAATGAGCTAACTTTGCTTAGTTTGATGGTTTTCAAAGGTCTAGTGCTATTCTAATTATATTCATATTGTTCAGTTTTTCCTACATTTAGAATTTTACCTCATATTTGACATCTTGCAGTTTTAATAGAATGTCTTGAGTTTCAATTCTGCATGGAGATTCTCCACCTGCTATTGCTAACATCTTTACATCACAGATATTTTAAATGGGCTTATCTGTAACAGAAATATGTGGAACTTACTCTTAATGTGTAAATTCAGCTCTTCTAGTTATTGCTTTGACCAATCAATTATTTAAGTAGTTTTTATTATTTTTGAAATATTTATATACTTCAGATTAATATTTATTCATAATTTTATGTCATTGCTAATAGTATATATTTTGTAGAATAAGGGAAGACTTTGTTGCCTTCCACACTAGGATCTTGCCCTGGTGATGAGCTCCCCGAGGTCCTCGTGCTTGGGCAGATGGTGAGCATTGCTGTATGACCCAAAAAAAAAAAAAAAAAAAAAAGTACTATTGTCAGAACTCCCCCGTAGACCAGCCTATCCCAGCCGGTTCCACGCACCACTTCGACTCGTGGTTCATCAATAAATGCTGGATTTTGAGATGACTACAAGAGTATGTAAACTCACGGCAAGCCGGCAAGCTACCCGTGTCGTATTTGATATGCCAGATACCAGTAACAATTTTAGACCTCTTCCCTGACCTGATGGAATGGTTTGAGGCTCTTCATGTTCCTGGAGCAAGCAGGTGCCCTTAGGCTCTACTTGATGAGACAGACATATGGAGATGTTACTGGTGCCCGGCAAATGTGATGAATGGGAAGACAGTGATACAGTGAAGGCAAGACTTTAAACAATTATTTAATTTTGTATGCATTAGTACATATTCATTTCCTTATAAAGTTTTTTAACAGCTGTAAGAGGATATAATTTATTATAAATTACTATCATGTAGGGTGATACTGTGCTGCTAAAATTTTCTACAAAATTTATTTTATATCCTCATATCTTTTTTAAGTATCAAAATCAGCTTGAAATCTCTGAGTATAATTTTGATATTGTTTTAGTCTCATTTCAATTTTGTCAATTTGGATTCATATATTTTGCAGCTTTGTTATATGACACATATATTTTAATAATTTATACATTCGTCTAATACCTAGGCTCTTTTATCACTATGAAATATCTTTGTTTCTAGTAATTTTTCTTGTCTGACAGACTATTCTTTCTCATATTAATTTAGCCCCTCAAGCTCTAAGATTTCTGTTTACATGATGTATTTCATTCCATTTCTTTACATTCAGCATATTCCCTATCTGCATTTAAAGTGCTTCTTGGGAGGTGGAATATGGTAGACATTTGCTTTATCATTTGCTTATTCTGTATTAATCAAATATTGGGAAAGTAGGGAGCTAATTTGTCTGAGAATTCTCTAAATAAGGAGATAGCATAAGAAACGAATATTAGGGATCCAGTAAAATATGAGAAAGTAGGACAGGAAAGTAGCTAGAGACTGATCAATATCTCTGGAATTCTATGGATTAAGAGAAAAATAATTATGTATTAAGAGATACACCTCAATATTAGCGCTCCATTTAATTGAAACTCTTTTCTGATGGGGTGAGATCATATCCCAATTATACATATACATTTCAATACAGAGATTTACAGTTAAACTTATATAGTTAAACTGGGAATTTGGGAGAAAACTGTCTAACAAAGGAAGTTCGTTAGAGAAATAGTTTGAAGAAATTAAACAAGGCTGCCTGAAGGAGAATTTAAAGTAATAATTTAAATGATTAAACCAATTGTTTAATTTAGTCAATAATTTCAACAATTAAACAGGCTTCCAGGAAAGAGAAAGAAAAATTATAAAGTTACTTCTTACCTATTCCCACAACACTCCAGATCTTTATGACTCTCCGAAGTATATAAAACTGTTTCAGGCCAGGATCTAAGGATATTTCCAGTTAGGTTTTCCCTTACGGATATTATTCCTCTTAGGATCTTATCCATATTAGGATATCCTAGGTAAATTGTCAGCCCACAATTAACAAAAAAATTCCTTATTGTGTTTTAAGCAGAAATTATGTTTTCACTATGTCACATACTGATTTTGTAAGGTGTGTGTGTGTGTGTGTGTGTGTGTGTGTGTGTGTGTGTGTGGGTGGGTGGGTGTTGTGCCTGGGCTTTCTTGCTACTGGCTCTGCTCAGGGATCACAGGCAGTGTGCTCAGGAGATCATATGCTGCTTGCCAGGGATCAAACCACAGTCCGCTGTGTGGAAAGGCAAGCACTCAAGCAAACCTCCTGTACTCTCTCCAGACCATATAATCATTTTTATTTGGGGGGTGGGAAAATTACTATCTCCTATAAATCTAGATTTTAAATTTAAAGAAAATTTAGATCATCAGTATCCATAAATCAGAAGGACATCGGGAGGGGAGGCCAAAGATGGATCAGCGTTTAGCCTTGTGCTTTATACAGTTTGTAGAGAACAGTTTGGTTAAAGTTCCTTGAAGCCTTTTTTTTCACCATGAAAACAGCAGAAGCCAGGTCTACATTACCTAAAGAAAAATCAGCTGTCAGGGTTTATATTATAAAATTAAAATTCATATTTTCCAAGCTCTTCCTAATATTAATTTCCAGCTCTGTTTTCATTATAGTAACTTATAGTTGAAAGTTTGAACATCAAATCACTGTATCACTGTATCACTCTCTTCCCATTGTTCATCGATTTGCTCGATGAACATAAAAAAAAAGTAAATTATTGGGGGTCAGAGCAATAGCAGAGCAGAGCGAGTAGGACGTTTGCTTTTCATGTGGCCTCACTGGGTCTATCCCCACATCCCATATGGTCCCCTGAGCACTTTCAGGAGTGATTCCTTAGTGCAGAGCCAGCAGTAACCCCTGAGAATCACCGGGTGTGGCCCAAAAAAGGGAAAAATAAGTAAAGGAATAAATAAATAGTTCTGTAATTAGTATTTCTTATATAGTGATATATTCCCATAGACATCAGTATATTGAAATTTAAATGTTTATCCTGTGTTCCTTTTTTAAAAAAGTGATACATTTATTCAAAATAAAATATATAAAAATATGTGCAAGTCATGTACGCTTACCCACTGCACTATCTCTCCAATTTCAACAAAACAATTTTTTAAACTAAAACAATCCTTAAATTATATGTAAAACTATAGCCTAAATACAATTCCATTTTTACATTTCTTTTCGACAATTCTCCACAGTACTTAACGATATATAGGCTAGTACTGAATTAGTATGAAGTTATTTTTACTGTACATTATCATCTTTACTTATACTGTTCCTTAATAACTCCTAGAAATTTATTTTCAGATATTTTTTAGCTTTGTAGTCATTCTCAGTCGGTCACAGTACTTACTCCTTGTTCTGTGCTCGGGAATAACTCATGTGCTGCTCCAGGCACCATATGGGGTCCTAGAAACAGACTCAGGTTCTGACATGCAAGGGCAGGAGTCCAGTCCATTTTACTATATTTTTGACCAGAGATTGTGAACTATTAAATTGTATCCGTAAACATATACTATCATGTTAACCCATGTTATCTCATTTAAAAATTGCTACTGCAGTTAGCTTTAAAAAGTGATACTTAAGAGATACTAAATTAAGCTTCTGTTAATCCAAATTAAATATCCATAAATAATTCAAAACTTATTTTACATTCTGAAGTATCAAAATAAACATAAAAAGAGCAGTTTTCACATGGTTCTATACTCTAGTTTTGTATTTTCATTGATTTTTTGAAAACATATTTATTTTTTCCCCTGCAATATCTATGCTAACTTACTTGATAAACAAATTTGATTGATTAATATGATATTCTATGAAATTTTGTGCTATCACGCCAGGAGTAATTTCTAAGCAAGAGCCAGGAGTAACCCCTGAGCATTGCCGGGTGTAACCCAAAAAGCAAAAACATAAATACATAAATAAATTTTTGTGCTATCAGTTTATCTACTGTTA
>JAJIBD010014244.1:0-27641 GCA_021461705.1 Cryptotis parvus
AAGCCGCACGTGGGTGTCACAGCCCTGCAGAAGCCCACGTGGGTGTCACAGCCCCACAGGAGCCCCAGGTAGGTGTCACAGCCCCCACAGAAGCCGCACGTGGGTGTCACAGCCCCACAGAAGCCGCGCGCCGCCCCAAACAAACAGCAGGTGGAGCTCTTGCTGAGCAGCTCATTAAAGAGTTCCTCAGTCTACTGTAGCTTTTCCATTTTTCCATATTATGCTTATGTTTCAGAGAATTCTGGGAGCTTTGGCAATACTCAAATACTCAATACGATTATTCCAAAAATTTTTTTTTGTAATTTTTTTTTTTTTTGTTTTGGGATCATACCTGGAAGTACTCTGGGCTTACTCCTTGGCTCAGTGCTCAGAGGACCCTACAGGCTGCTGGGGGAATGGAACCTGGCTCTGCAAGGCAAGAGCTCTGTACGATCTCTCAGCCCAGGATTATTCCACTTCTGATCTATACCCTTTTGATCTATGCCCCCGAGGTATTGCAGGGTGTGGCTACGGCGCCTGGCTGCGTTGGCAAGTGGCAGACAGGAGACAGGCTTGTCTACACCCAGGGCTCTGCCGGGGGCCCTGGATGGTTGATGGTCTGACATAGAAAGAGACTGGGCCCCCTGGGATGAACCCAGAGCCACGGCAGAGCCCGGCAAGTTACCCGTGGTGTATCTGATATGCCAGAAACAGTAACAATAATGGACCTCATTCCCAGCGAATGGAGATCTTACTACATTACTGGCACCCACGCGAGCAAACTTGAAGAACAAAGGGAAGACAAGTGACAATTGAATTGTCATGGTGAGCAAGGTTGTCTTTAGACTTTTTTTTCTTTTCTTTTTTTTTCTTTTTTGCCAAAGTGATTTGCTATCTGTACGCAGGTGAGTAAAAACTCATTTCTTGCAGAATTTGGTGGACTTGCTTAGGAAGGTATGTGGAGAGTCTGGGGACCAGCAGGAGAGTGAGCGGAGACCACCTCAGGATGGGGTTGGCGCCAGTCCCACCAGCCCCTGCTCCCCTCCTAACTTCGGGAATGGAGCTGTCCCTGAGAGTCACCTTGGCGGTGAGATACTTTGTGTTTCTCCGTCACTCCCCAGCTCCAAATAACAGTGAGCTATCCCCACTGGTGTCCTCAGCTCTGTGACTGTACAGCCTGCCATAAAGCAGGAGTCCCTCAGCACTACCACTTCTGCGAATGTACCCTTGGGCCCCAAAAACACACAGCAGAAAAGCCATCTGCACCTCTATGTTCACTGCAGCCCTGTTCACAACAGCCTGAATCTGAAAACAACTCGAGTAGTCTGAGAACAGACAACTGGGTAAAGAACCCATGGTACATCTACATAATGGAATACTATACAGTCACCAATAAAAACAAAGTTATAGGGCCAGACCAATAGCACAGCAGGTAGAGCATTTGCCCTGCATGCAGCTGACCAACATTCGATCCCCGGCATCCCATAAAGGTCCCCTGAACACCACCAGGAGTAATTCCTGAGTGCAGAGCCAAGAGCAACCCCTGAGAATTGCCAGGTGTAACCCAAAAAAGCAAAAAACCAACCAGAACAACCCAAGGTAATTATGTCACATGGCTCAATTATTAGAGTCACTTGATGACAAAGGTTCTTTAGCCAGCTATTCATATGGCTTTGAATATTATGTTTGTTAAAAGAACCAAATAAATTATGTTAGAAGTTGAGTATCTCAGTAGCATTTAACCTGGAAATTAACAGAATAAAAATTAAAGCATTGCTTGGTTTGGATTATTTTTCCTTGACTGTAGTTAAGATTTTAGTAGAAAATTAATGGTTGGAGCTCTCATTGGACTACAGATATGTAATGAGTCTTACAGTTGATTTGGAAACCATTTTGTGTATACATATTTTTGTGTTGCTTAGGGTTAGAGGGAATATCCCATCCGCACGGCAGAGCCCGGCAAGCTACCTGTGTCGTATTTGATATGCCAAAATCCAGTAACAATTATAGACCTCATTCCCATGACCTGAAGGAATGGTTTGAGGCTCTTTGTGTTCCTGGACTGAGCAGATGCCTTTGGGCTACACTAGCACGTGACAGGACGTATGGAGATTTACTGGTTCCCGCTCGAGCAAATCGATGAACAACGGGAAGACAAGTGATACAAGTGAATGAAATCCTCTTATAAGTGGATGGACATGGAGAGTATCAAGCTGAGTGAAATGAGGGACAGACACAGACGATGGCACTAATCTGGGGATATAAAAAACGTATGGGACTAATGCCCAAGGACAGTAGAAACAAGGGCCAGGAGAGCTGGTCTGTGAATGGAATCTTGCCACAAGTGGGATGGCGGAGGGGAGGCCAGAGAAGGGACCACTATGACAATGACCATTAGCTACGCTCACTCTGGACAAGAACCTGGTGCTGAGAGTAGGTAAAGGGATATAAATGCTGACCTGCCAGCTGCTCCGGGCTCTGCTCACGGAGGTCACTCCTGGCAGGCTCCGGGAACCAGACAGGATGCGGGAACCCAGGTCAGCAGCATGCCAGTACGTGCTGGGAGTACGCCTGCTCCACTCACCTCCTCTCTGCTCACGTCCATGTTCCACACGGCAATGCCCCCATCCGAGGAACAGGAGACGGAGCTGCCTGGTGAGCTGCAGGTAGCACAGTGCCTGCACCCGGTCGCTGCAAACAACACACACACGGTCGCTGACGCAGAGAGACATAGGCTCTGCTTCCGCTGAGCCCTCTCTCTGAGAAGCAGCCCTGGGCACTGACTCTGGGCAAACGCTGCTGCAATCGCGAGAGCGGAACAGGTAATGGTTTCTAAGAAGTAAAGGCCAGGATGCTGCCACTTACCTGCACTGATGGCCAGAAAGGACCTGAGGGACCTGTGCCCTGGAGCTGCGTCTAGCCCTGGGCCTAGCTGGCCTGAGGCCCTGTCCAGGGCTCACAGGCGCCCAGAAACCATGCCAATAGTGGCAGCTCCAAGCAGGGATCTTTGCACTTGCCAAGGATCAGTTTGGGGGTGGCCTCTCCCAACTACAGCCTGATGGTGGGACTCACCACCTGGGGTGCCTGCTTCCTGGCATGCCTGGGGTGGGGGCGGGGCAGAGGCGGGGGCAGTGACCAGCTGTGCACTACCTCCCCTCTCCCCCTTCAGATATGGTGGGATGGGCACAAAATGGAACCTTGTAGATCGTTTGCGCTGGGTGTCCTAGACTCAGCTGCTGTCCCCAGCCTGGGGTGCCTTCACTTCTGAGTTGAACCGTTAGGTCTGGGCAGTGAGACCTACCAGCGTGGAGCTAAGCAACGCTCAAATCAGTCCTTTTTTCGGTTTTGTCCGGGGCCAGCAAAGCTCAGGACTTACTTCTGGCTCTGCACTCGGAATTACTCCTGGTGGTGTTCCGGGACATGAGATGCCGGGGATGGAACCCCGGGTCAGCCCTACCCAACCGCTATGCTAGCTCTTCGACCCCTCAAATCCAACCCTTAGGTAACCGAGATTCCCTGAATCAATTCCGGACTGGGATTTCTGCAGTCCCTCTTTTCCTACTTCCACCACCTCAGGATCCAGGCATCAGGCCCGCGGGGAGGTTACTGGCACCCATGTAGTCATGCGCCGTGCGTGCCCACATGCGCACAGACGCATGCTCTGATGGAGCAGAGGGACCCAGCACTTCCTGCCCGCGGGCGGGCTGTGGGGGACTCAGCCACTGCTCTCCTAGGGGCAGTGACCAGCTGCAGCCTCACCCAGAAAGAAGAGGAGGAGGAAAGGAGGGGCCACATTTCCCTCTCAACACCGGCGGGAACTTCGGCTTCCGCCCAGCTTTTGACTGTGTCGAATCGTGTTATCCCCGTTATAAAATACTTTTTTAAAACTTGAAAAACGACAGAAGTAACGTGTCCGGGAATGGCTGGGAGCGTCGGACATACAATCTGGCAGCTAAAGGCCCCGCCTGTGGCCTCCAAGCCAAGGGCACCCAAAGTTCAGGCTGATTCCGTGGGAGTGGCAGGTGACGGTTGGGGCAGGCTTGGACTGAGAAGGCAGAGAACCCTGAACTTGGGGCTGGTCAGTGCACCATGAGGAGGGCGTTTGCCTTGCACCCAGGGAGACCTGGGTTCGATCCCTGGCTATCCCATATGCCCCCTCCCCACCCAGCACTGCCAGAAGTAATTCCTGAGTGCAGAGTCAGGAGTAACCCTGAGCATCGCTGGCCCCCCCCTCCCCAAATAAATTAATCAAATAAAGAAAACCCTGAGCTGAGCTATTTACCGTTCGTTCTTCTCTGTGGACACCACCTTGGGACCAACAGAAGCAGCAGCATGGGGGAGAAGTGGGCTGAGAGGACTGGAGCGATTGGGTAGGGCGTTTGCCTTGCAAGCGGCGGACCTGCGTCTCATATGCCACTCTCCCCCAAAACACACACCCACCTAAGCACTACCAGGAGTAACTCCTGAGTGCAGAGCCAGGAGTAACCCTCATATCCCCTGGGCATGCTGGGCTGAACACTGTAGAGTGTAACCAGAGAAGTAAAAAAAAATAAATAAATAAAAGTGGGCAGGGTGTGGGCTAGCGTAGAGCACCTGCTCTGCCTATGGCTGACCGGGTTCGATCCCTGGAACCATATTATGGTCCCTGGAACTGCCAGGAGTGACCCCTGAGCACAGAGATGGGAGTAAGCCCTGAGCACTGCTGGGTGTGGCCCCAAAACCAAAGAGAGAGGAAGGAAGTGGGTGGGGCAATGTCTATCCACACAGGTCTCATTCCTGGGGTCCCTCGGGTCCCTCTGCCCACCCCTGCCCACGTACTGATGGCCCTGGAGCAGCAGCATGCGGCCTTTCCGTCCCCGATGTCCCACATGATAATGCTGTTGTCCGAGGCGCCGGAGAAGAGCAACCGCTGCCGGGGTCCCACCAGAGACAGGCGATGCTCCCTAGGGTGAGAGGGAGGGCGACGGAGTCAGCTTGCGTGCACACCCACCCTGAGCCCCAGAGCAGCTAAGATGGTGTTTCTACACTGACACGGCCGGCAGTCGCCAGAAGCTGTCCGGGTCTCAGTCACCCTCGGAGGGGAGAAAGCCGCTCCTCAGGCTTTGTGCTTTCCTGTCCAAATCTATTCTCACTGTTCCTCCCTCCATTTCTGTACACGTTCCCTTCACGCAATTAGTCTCAATTTCACCTCCATACATCATCAAGGAAGCAGACAGAATATTTAGCTTCTTATACTTAAAACCCTGAGTCCATAATAAAGTCCATCTCTGATTTCTAAGAAAGCCCAACTTCTTCAGCGTGATCCAAAAGGCCTCAAAGGTTCTAAGCAGTTACTGAATTCAGCAGCAGGTGATTGAGGAACTCCTCCGCCAGCACGCCCACAACTCACGTGAACCATAGAAATGATGAAATTCTACCCGGTAACTCTTTTCTCAGCCCACACCAGGGTATGAATCCCAAGGAGGGGCTGAGTGAGTTGCCTACCTTCTAATTCATTTGGGGGCGGGGGAGATCTTTTTTTCAATGTACTAGAAACTGACAAATAATTATAGTGATAAGAACCTTCATTTAAACTTCACTGTTGATTTGATTTTGTTAAGATTTACTCTGGGGGGGGGGCACACCCAGTGATGCTCGGGCTTTCTCCTGGCTCGACACTCAGGGGACCATATGGGATACTGGGGATACCAGGTCCGCCGTGTGCAAGGCAAACACCCTCCCCACTGTACTATCTACCAAGGCCCATAATCTTCACTCTTTGAGATCTAAAAATCTCACCTGTTCAATCAACTGGAAACCCAAGTGGCCGTAAGGAGTTGGCCATTCACCATACACAGAGCTTAGAAGCACCAGCGCATCAAGCGGGAGGAACCAGAGCATGAACACCCAGCCTACCTTCGTGTCCTTTGAGGGTCGTGAATCACCGAACAGCTGTTCTGCTCAAGCTTCAACAGGGTGATCTGGCCAGAGTAATCCCCGACAAAAGCATACTGCGTATCGAGGTCGTATCTGTGGGGAAGCGGTCAAGGGGGTGCCGTCTGGTCCAGCTCGGCGGCACAGAATAGAAAACGCACATGGAATGAGAATAAGCACAAGCCCAACCAGAAGGGGCAGAGAAACACCCAACATGCAATCTGGAAAGAGTGAAGGGAAAAATAAGAGATGAAAGGGAGACACTTCTATCCCCTCATTCCGCAGAAAGGGAGTAGCTGCCATTGTATTAACAATATTGTAGTAGGGGCCGGAGCGATAGCCCAGCGGGTAGGGCGTTTGCCTTGCATGCGCCGGCTCATGCTGGCCCGGGTTCGATCCCCCGGCATCCCACATGGTCCCCCCGAGCACCGCCAGGAGTAATTCCTGAGTGCAGAGCCAGGAGAAACCCCTGAGCATCGCTGGGTGTGACCCAAAAAAAAAAAAAAAAATATTGTAGGAGCCCGCAATAAAGAAGATCGAAGAGCTAGTGGAGAATATGGCAAGACGACAAGAAGTTCAGACCATGACAAAATCAATAAAGTACAACTGGACCAGGGAAGCGGCTCAAAAGAGAAGAACAAGCGCCCTTCTGGGGCGGGGCAGAGCCCAGCACCACGTGGTTTCTTGAGTGCCCCCTGGATGGACCCCTGAGTCGGACCCCAAACGTAAAAAGAGTAAAACCCAATCTTAAAACAGCAAGGAAGAACTGAACCAGCTGCAAGAATGCATCCATAGAAACCATCTCTGGGGCGGAGCGACAGCCCAGCAGGTAGGGCGTTTGCCTTGCACGCAGCTGGCCTATGCTGGCCTGGGTTCAATCCCCGGCATCCCATATGGTCCCCTGAGCACCGCCAGGAGTAATTCCTGAGTGCAGAGCCAGGAGTAACCCCTGAGCGTTGCCGGGTGTGACCCAAAAAAAAAAAAAAAAAAAAGAAACCATCTCTGGGATAAGTAACAGTGAGGGGTAAGCATGGCATGTCGACCCTCTCTTTAGAGCCTAGAGGGTTGAGCTCTGAGTGAGGAGGAGGATTTATTTTAAATTCCTATGGACAGGTTGGTAATCTAAAAGGCTAGGATAGTTGTGAACTTATATTTTTTAAATATATACTAACTGCTGGAGTCAGAGAGGTATACAGGGGTATAGGCACTTTCCTTACATAGTTAATCTAGGTTCATGTTCAAGTAGTAAGCCCCGAAGACTGCAAGATTTGGTGAAAAATACATGAGTGCATGTGTGCACTTGGCGCGTGCCCGCACCCACACACATATCACACACGCATATACGCACACATACACACACACACATGCTCTACTAACAACTCATTACTTCCTCAGTTCCTCTTTGGGCATGGAACCTTGAGAAATCACTAATAATAGGCAGGATAAACACTCTTTCAATTTCAAGGCTCAGGCCACCAAGCACACCCTGCAAACAGGGCCGGGGCTGTGTGGCCCTGTACAATCCATACAAAAAGCCCAACACAAAACACAGATGCTTACTGAGCACACGCGCCATCTGAATTGTGGCTTTCCCTGTCTCTCTTCAATCCTACTTTTTTTTTTTTTTTTTTTGCTTTTTTGGGTCACACCCGGCAATGCTCAGGGGTTTCTCCTGACTCTGCGCCCAGGAATCACTCCCTGGCGTTGCTCAGGGGACCATATGGGATGCCGGGGATCGAACCCGACCAGCTTGGGCTGGCCGCTGCAAGGCAAATGCCCTACCTGCTGGGCCATCGCTCTGGGCCCCTCTTCAATCCTACTTCCATGGCACGATATCAAACAGCACCACACGTTGCACACAGCAGTGTCATAAACACAGTTTAATAGACAGTTCCAGTGGAGGAGAGGAATTTCTCTGTGCGAGGACCTGGCCTCTGGAAGAGCCTCGGGCCTGAGGCCTGTGTTTGCCTCCAGTGCACAGGGCTGGCCTCACCATCCCTAAGCGACGTGACCCTCCACAGGCGCCTGGAATCTATCCACCCCTGCTTTCACCGTGGCCATGTCTCAGCCCCTGGGGACTCCTGAGAATCCCTTGGAAATACCATTTACAACAAATTATGACTCATTTCCATGATTACAAACACACTTTGTAAAACCGTACTAATATTAGAATGTAATTGTGGGGCCAGGGAGACAGTACAGGGCTTACGACGCTTGCCTTGTACCCTCCCAACCCTGGGTCTAATCCCGTCACCACACAGGGTCTGGAGAGGCAGGGCTCAGTCTTGGGCATAGAGGCTGGAATAGCCACTGGGCACTTCTCGCTGTGTCCCCAAAATAAATAAATAAATAGTAGTCATGCACCCCTGAACACCACCAGGTATGGTCCCCAACAATATCCCATCAAAAATCATATTTGCACAAACTATTAACCTTAATAAAAACTAAAAGCTAATTTTTAAAAATTTACAGTACAGGTTCTGTTGAGTTTCATAGAAAATATCTGTAGCCCACGCATACACAGCAGTCGTAAACCCTAATTTGCTCTTGTCAGGTCTGCAAATACCACAAGCTCTAGAATATCGAGTCCCAGCTCATGCTCCAGGTATTTAATCGGGGGTGGGGGGCCACACCTGGCAGTGCTCAGGGCTTGCTGACTTCTGGAGGGCCTGGGGGACTGTATGGGGTGCCTGGGACTCAAACCTGGTCAGCTGTGTGCAAGGCGAGTGCTCTGCCCACAGTACTCTCTCTGGCCCCTCCAAACCCCTTTAAAAACAATCTTTCCTTAAATTAGGTGATGGCAGAGGGGGGGGGGCAGGGAGGTGGGTGGGGACAGGAGGGTCCCTCGAGCTGTGTCATCGCACTGGGACACTGGTGTGAACTCCAGTGATGAATACAGAGGGGTGGCAAGTATGTCCCAGAAATCCTACAGTCCTGCTGACCCAATGTGCATTCATACAACTTAATTTTGTTTTACTTTTTTTTTTTTTCTTTTTGGGTCACACCGGCAATGCTCAGGGGTTTCTTCTGGCTCTGCACTTAGGAATTACTCCTGGCGGTGCTCGGGGAACCATATGGGATGCCGGGGATGGAACCGGGCTGGCATGGGCTGGCCGCGTGCAAGGCAAACGCCCTACCCGCTGGGCTATCGCTCCCGGCCCTGTTTACTTTCTTTATATTATTTCTTTCACTTCAAACTGAAAGAAGTAGAAAGGTTGCATTAATGAGACTGAATGAAAGACAGAGTTTTCCCCTCTATGGCCCTCCTCCAAAAACCAATTGAACACCAAAGATGACCCAGAAATTCTTGACTTCATCCAAATAAAGGCAGGAGCTGTTCTTTTCTCCCCTCCACCCCTTTTTGGGTCACACCCAGCTGTGCTCAGGGGTTACTCCTGGCTCTGCATTCGGGAATCACTCCTGGCGGTGCTTGGGGGACCCTATGGGATGCCGGGGATCGAACCGGGGGTCAGCCGCATGCAAGGCAAACGCCCTCCGGCTGGTCTATCACCCGGGCCCCCATGATTCAATGTCTTTATCCCAAGGCCCTGGGGGTGCTGGGCCTCTGCGGGCGCAGGCGTGGCGGAAGGATACTGCAGACACGAGGCCCAGGAGCTGAAGAAGTGGCGGCCCAGCATGTTCCCGCTGCGGCGTGCACATCCAGCTCACACACTTGTCGTGGCCCGTGCTGATAACCCACTCGGTGGCCAGGCTGAAGATGATGGCCGACACCCGGTTCTGATGTGCTGGGGAAACAGAAAGGGCATGTGGGTCACTTCCCAGAAGAAACATCGGGCCTGTGGCAGGTGGGTGAGGCTGGCCCAGGCCTCTGCACCAGCTTCCGGCTGCTCGGCCTAACCCCGTTGGTCCCAGAGCCCTCCTGGGGGAGAGGCTGGGCAAGGCTCAGGGGGCATCAGACAGGGTGAGCTCCTGGTACCTGCATCAGCAGGGCAGCGCCTGGAGGGACGCTTTAAGGGAAACAAGTGGGACAAGGAAAGAGGTAAACCTCGACTTCACTCAGAAGATGAAGAAAGAACAAGCCTAGACTCGGGAGGAAGGAGGGTGGGTCACGCTGGGTCAGACGGGTCGGCTGTAGGAGCAGGAGCTACAGCGCAGCAGGAGGGCATTGCCTTGCACCAGGCCCCCCCCCAGTTTTAACTCTGGTACCCCATAGGGTTCCCCAGATCCCACCAGGAGTGATCCCTGAATGCACAGCTGGGAATAAGCCCTGAGCAAGCTGGGTGTGGCCCAAAGGGGGAAAAAAATGGTGGTGGTGGGGTGGGCAGTTAATTGTATGGGCCCGGGATGGGCTCCACTGTTCTGGGCTCCACTGTTCTGGGCTCCACTGTTCTGGGCTCCACTGTTCTGGGCTCCACTGTTCTGGGGTGGTCCCAGATGGCAAATTACAACCTGTGCAGTTGAGACCTATACAGTATTACTCCCACACATTTAATAAACGCTCCAGTGGAATGAAGGAAACTGATCACAGATTTTTTTTTTTTTTTTTTTTGTGCATCACACCTGGCAATGCTCAGGGGTTACTCCTGGCTCTGCAGTCAGGAATTACTCCTGGTGGTGCTCGGGGACCATATGGGATGATGGGGATCGAACCCGGTGGGGCGCATGCAAGGCAAATGCCGTACCGCTGTGCTATTGCTCTGGCCCCACAGATTTTTTTTAAACTAAACTAAAATCCATAACTTTTGATGGGTTTTATACGAGAACCAGCGATTCTAACATACTTGTGATTTGACTACACGTCGCTTTAAGGTTCTGGCGTTTCAGAATCGTAAACTTGGAATTTACTAAAAATAAGTGTCGGCAGTTTCCTGTCTCTAAAACCATTTTAGAATGGTTTGCATTCCGTCTTTATTATTTAGAGACAAAGCCATCGGACAGGTTTCTCTCCCCCAGCAAGCTGCAGATGCTTCCTGCTCTTCACACGCTAATATTGGTGTTTCCCAACAGACAGGCCTGGCCAGGGCCAGAGGAAGCGGGAGCCATGTTCCAAGTGCCAGGTGATGAATGAAGTCAGGGCGGGACAGAAATGGCTGACCTTGAGCTCAACTGCAGAGAAAGTCCCATGGGCCCCGTGCCAGGAGCGAGGGTGGGGGTGTGGGGGGCTGAACCTCAGACACCTGGAATGTAAAGAGGGTGCTGGTTGCTGTTGAGCCCCAGTCTCAGACCATGACAAGCCCATTTGCTGAGAGGGATCGGGTGGCAAACGTGGGCCTGCCGAGCATTTTCCGTGTGTTTATAGCTGTGTGTGACTTACACACATCCACAGGGCTATGCAGGCACAGTTTCCGTCAGAAAACTAAGTGCAAAATCAAAGGCAAGTTCAAAGTCTAGTAGGTGAGGATTAACCTGGCCTGTGTGACTCCAGAGTGTTCCCACTAAACCTGTGGGGAAACTTGGCACTGCGACAAGACAGGCTGAAGGCTTCCACTAGTTATGGTGAAGCAGCAGCAGCAAGCGGGCCCCTGTCTGTTCTTGGGACAGGCACTCCTATTTCTTCCTCTCTTTTCCTTCTGTGTTTTGGCCACTCGAGGCTCAGGACTTATTCCTGGCTCTGAGTTCAGGGATCACTCCCGTTGGTAATTGAGGCATCATATGTGGTACCAGAGATCGAACTGGGTTGGCCACGTGCAAAGCAAGTGCCTTAACTATCTTCCCAACCCACACACTCCTCTTTTTAAGGCCCCATCTGTCTCATCTTTTAGTGTCTTAACGTTTATGGAATTATGGTAAAATATGGGTTTGTCTTTTTTGCTTCCTTTTTATTCAACTGTTTTATATGACAAAGTAGAAAATCTCATAATACACATATGAGTCCCTCACTACTCACTATGAGTCCCTCACTTTAAAAAATTTTAGTAGTCAATGAAATACAAAGGTATAAAAACCATTGCAAGCTTTGCTACCTTACACCTATAAAGAACTTATAACCAAAATACAGATTAACTATACATGTGAATGTGAAACCACCTGATATTCAATGACAGATAAAATAATTAAGAAATTGTTTTTCCGGGGCTGGTTCGATAGTACAGCGGGGAGGGTTTTGCATTGCATGCTGACAACCTGGGTTCAATCTCCAGCATCCCATGTTGTCCCCTGAGCATCACCAGAAGTAATTCTTGAGTGCAGAGACAGGAGTAACCCCTAAGCATAACCTGCTGTGACCCAAAAAGCAAAAAAAAAAAAAAAAAAAAACCAAAAAACTTTTTTTTTTGATAGAAATATTAATCACAGAGGTCTCCAAAATTCCTATATATAAAGGGACTTACAATTTTTTTTTTTTTGCTTTTTTTTGGGTCACACCCAGCAGCAATGCTCAGGGGTCACTCCTGGCTCTGTGCTCAGGAATTACTCCTGGCACTGCGTGAGGGACCATATGGGATGCCGGGATCGAACCCAGGTCGGCCACATGCAAGGCAAATGCCCTACCACTGGAATATTGCCCAGGCCCTTACAATTCTTGAGTATTTTCTTTCTCTTTCTTGGGGAAGAGGGGGTGGAAGGGGCTATATTCAGTGGTGCTTGGGGCTGCTCAGGGGACCACAGAGGATACAGCAGCTCCAACTGGAGTTGGAGTCTGCAAGGCAGGTGCCTGACTCCTGTGCAATCCCTCTAACCCAGGATTCTTAAGTATTTTCAAGACAAACCTGCAGTGACAGCTGAGAATTTTAAACTGTTCCTGCTATTTTAATTTTTAAATAGTTCAAGGGGCCAAAGAGAGAACAGTGGGTGAGGTGCCTGCCTTCCATGTGGCTAGCCAGGGTTCAGTCTGGGCACCACAAATGGTGACCACTCAGCACAGCCAGGAGTGGTCCCTGAGCACTGAGCAAGGATTAAGTCCTGAGCACAGGGGTAGTGGCTCCAACACAACAAGCAAGAAAAGCAGTTCCGGTACTAGGATAGTGCGGAAACCATATGCAACAACTCAGGCGTGCAAGGCTGCCAAGTCTATTGTTTCTCTGTGCCGAAACAGCGCCCCTGGCCAACGGACGCCCAAGTGAACGGTCATTAATGGCTCATCGTCCTTGTTTCTATTTGGAACAGGTGAAACAGCTATCTGGGGAAAAGCACTGTGTTCTAATTATAATCTGAAAGTCAGTTTTTGGGTATTTAATTATTAGGCCAAATTTCATAGCGATGAACAACGTATGCCTTAAATATCTAGAACCTTTTTTTTGGTTTTTTGGGTCACACTCAGGGGTGCTCAGGGCTTACCTTGGTGGGCTTGGGGGAACCATATGGTGTCCGAGGATTGAACCTGGGTCAGTCACTTGCTAGGCAAGCACCAGGCCCACTGTACTGTCTCTCCCGCTTCCCAACTTTCATTGTTATCCATAAGCGTGAAGCAAAATTTCAGAAATATAGAATGAAAAAATTGAGATGAACTATTGTATCTTCAGGTAACATTTCTGGGAGTCAACAACTCTCAGGCTGCTTTGTTCTATAACGCCCTCTAAAGTTAGCATCAGAGGCAGGAGGGGTAGGGTGGGCAGTAACACTTCCATTTGAAAAAAAAGGAGGGGGTGGGCTGGGGAGAGAGCTCAGAGGGCTGCGTGCATGCTTCATAAACAGAAGGCTCAAATAAGAACCCTCTACCACAGGGTTCCCCAAGTATTGCCAAGAGTGAGTGCCAAGCAACAGGCCTGGAGTAGCCCCAAGCCAAAACAAAACAAAATTAAAATTAAAAAAAAAAGAAGTGGAAGAGACAGTTCAGGAGTTAAGGCACTGCCTTCAATTTCTGGCACCACACCGTCCCAGGAGCATCACCGGGTACCCCTGAAGGACCTAGAGCACGTCCAGGTACAACAAAGAAAGTCCCCGAGCAGAAGGAGGGCAGCCCTGGTAAGCCCCTCGGCGCCATGGGCCGGAACAGCACATCCTCGGGGCCTCGCATTGAACTGCAAGTGCCAGAGACCAAGCTTGGCTTCGATCCACAAGCACAGAAACACATCAGCAGTTAAATAAATTAGTTTAGGGTCACCTTATCTGTCTGTCTGTCTGTCTGTCTATCATCTATTTGTTCATCCATCCATCCATCCATCCATCCATCCATCCATCCATCCATCCATCCATCCATCCATCCATCCATCCATCCATCCATCCATCCATCCATCCATCCATCCATCCATCCATCCATCCATCCATCCATCCATCCATCCATCCATCCATCCATCCATCCATCCATCCATCCATCCATCCCCCTCTCTATCTCTCTCTCTATCTATCTCTCTATCTATCTATCCATTTATTTACTTATCTGTTTGTTTATTTATTTATTTTTGCTTTCTGGGTCACATCGGGCGGTGCTCAGGGTTACTCCTAACTCTGCACTCAGGAATTACTTCTGGTGGTGCTTGAGGGACCATACGGAATGCAGGGGATCGAACCTGTGTCCAACGCCTTCCCCACTGGTTCCAGCCTTTTTGGTTACTTTAGAATGCCCATTTGCAAGGCAAAGCAAAAGCTGGCAAAACGGATCTGCCACAGGTGTCCACAGCCTTAACGGCACCGTAGGAAAGGCATTTCATACATCTTACATCTCTCTGGGGAAACAGGCAAGGTGGTGAGTACACATAGGGAAGAGATGAAACTGGCAGCACTCGGGAAAACCTAATTGTAAAACCGAATCATGTGGCTAGCAAACAGGCACCCCCTGCCCCATAGAAAGGTCTAAAGCAGCAAAGCTGTGAAGCCTCAAGTAGCAGAGATGGTACATTGCTCACGGGACTGTAAAATGTATACAAGTAGCAGAGATGGTACATTGCTCACGGGGCTGTAAAAATGTATACAACAGCTGGGACAGAGTTTGCAAAAGTAAATACAAAGCACTAAAAAACTGATGTGTGGAGCCAGAGCAATAGCACAGCTGGTAGGGTTACTTTACACTCGGTTGACCTGGGTTCGATCCCGGCATCCGATATGGTTCCTGAGCACCACCAGGAGTAATTCCTGAGTGCAGAGCCAGGAGTAACCCCTGAGCACCGCCAGGTGTGACCCAAAAAGAAAAGGAAGGAGAAGGAGGGACAGAGGAGGGAGGGAGGGAGGGCGGGAGGAGGGAGGGAGGGAGAGAGGAGAGGAGGGAGAGAGAGAGGAGGAGAGAGAGGAGGAGAGAGAGAGAGGAGAGAGAGAGAGAGAGAGAGAGAGAGAGAGAGAGAGAGAGAGAGAGAGAGAAAGAAAGAAAGAAAGAAAGAAAGAAAGAAAGAAAGAAAGAAAGAAAGAAAGAAAGAAAGAAAGAAAGAAAGAAAGAAAGAAAGAAAGAAAGAAAGAAAGAAAGAAAGAAAGAAAGAAAGAAGCAAGCCAAAAATACGCAGCGGAAACACCATCCCTACTTTTATGTTCATAGCAGCATTACTCACAATAGCCAGAATCTGGAAACAACCAGAGTGCCCTAGAATCGATGACTGGATAAAGAAGCTTTGGTACATCTACACAATGGAATACTATGCAGCTGTTAGGAAAAATGAAGTTATAAAATTTGCCTATAAATGGATGGACATGGAGAGGATCATGTTGAGTGAAATTAGCCAGAAGGAGAGAGACAGATACAGAATGACTGCATATATTTGCATGGCATAGATATATAAGTGCATATTGTGATGCCAATATCCAAGGTCAAGTGAAACATGACCTTGTATCAGGAGGTCTTGTCAAGGGTGGAAATTGTCGCAAACGTGTGGGAGTCAGAGGCTGGGTAGGACACAGCCTTGAACAGTCAGAACAGTGTGCTGACAATTGTCGAGGGTACTAATGCCAGCCTAGAACTGAGCATTAAATACAGGCAAAATGATACACGTGACAATCCTTTAATGTACGTTCTGTAGTCCATAGTCTGGAGGGGAAGGAAGGGAGAGAGAGAAAGGGAAAGAAATGTCCCCATTTCATGGAGGCGGGCTGGGGGAGGGGGAGGGAACCGGGTAGTTGGTGGTGGGAGATGGGCACTGGCAGAGGGATGGGTGCTGGAACACTGTATGACCAAAACCCAGGTATGAACTTTTTTAATTGTGTATCTTTGTGATTGTGTATCTCATAGTGGTATAATAAAAGGCTTTAAAAAAAAAGAAAGAGAGAGAGAGAGAGAGAGAGAGAGAAACTGTCGTTTGACTCAGTTACTCCGCTTCCTAGAAATCTGACTTAATTGAAGATGATGGGAGAGGAAGGAGTAGAGACAAAATCACCCTCACACTGACACTCAAATACCCGTATGTGCACACAGATGGCACGCGGAGAGGCACTCACGCAGATGGTCCCCGCACTGCCTGACAACGGGAGCAGGCCTTCAGCAACAGAATAGAACCTGATACAAGGCTTAGAACCTGGTACAGGCATCCAGCCCTGTACAAAACGTATCATGCTGCAGAGAAGGACAAGATGGAACAGATATTTCAAGCACTAAGAGCCTCTTACATTCTGGGAGCGAAATCCAAAGCTGAACTCCAAAACCTATTTTGGCTGCGAGGTGGTGCCGTCCAGCAGTGTGTCCAAGGGAGTGAGTGATTAGAATTACCTGGGTAGGTCTTGATAAAGTTCATCTTATTGAAGTCTTCAGATACGTGGAATTCCTGAAAGCAGACAGCAAGGAGAGTGTTATAGTTTTCAAAACAACTGGAGCTTTGCTTTCAAAACAAAATAAAATCCAGAAAGAAGTGGGGGTGGGGAGAGAGAAGGTGGAGAAAAACCCCAATTCTGCCCAGACATGGCTCTCAGGGTCAGCTGGGAAAAGAGGACGTGACCCAGACATCAGCAGGAAATGCAGGCGGCTTCTCCACACCGAGGGCCAGAGCGGCCTCCACTCATTCTGTTTACAGAACTACACCCTGAGGCCTCTACCACAGACACTGCACAGACAGACATTCCTCTAACAGCTCTCAGCCGGGGAAAAGGAGGGGGATATGGAGGGTGTGGGCTGGAGAATCTCACAGTAAAAGGGGAAAGGGTCACGTTTTAATATATAAACACAGAGCAAATGAAGAACACTTAGAGGGTGCTGTCCTTTTTTTTCTTTATATTCGTTTTCCAAATTGATTTTGGATTAAAACTTTCTATCTTGAGCATAAATTTTGCTTCTTAAAATGAAAAGAAGGGGCCGGAGCGATAGCCCAGCGGGTAGGGCGTTTGCCTTGTACGCGGCCGGCCCATCCTGGCCAGGGTTCGATTCCCGGCATCCCATATGGTCTCCCAAGCACCACCAGGAGTGATTCCTGAGTGCAGAGCCAGGAGAAACCCCTGAGCATTGCCGGGTGTGACCCAAAAAGCAGAAAAAAAAAAAAAGAAAAGAAAATGATGGGGCGGAGCGATAGCACAGCAGGTAGGGCGTTTGCTTTGCATGCAGCCAACCTGAGCACCACCAGGAGTAATTCCTGAGTGAAGAGCCAGGAGTAACCCCTGAGTATCACGGGTGTGACCCAAAAAGCAAAAAAAATTTTTTAAAAATTAATAAATAAAATAAAATGTGTTTAAAAATGAAAAGAAAATGAGCCTGTCTAAAAACAAGCTAAAAAAAACCGTGAATTAAATTTTTTATTGAACAAATTCTGTAAACTCTGTAGGTTCCAAGTAACAAAGATACTATGAATTACTGGCTGATCAGACAGAAAAAAAACCCCCCAAAGGAACACGGGTTTGGTGTTTTCCCTCTCCTTTGGTGTGGCAGAGTACAAAACCCGTCATTAGGGCTGGGTAAGGTGCTTGCCCTGCATGGGCTGACACGGTTCACCCCATCTGGCCGGCACCCCACCTGGCCCCCAGAGCCCCACCATGAATGATCGCTGAGCACAGAGCCAGGAGTAAGCGCTGAGCACCACTGCCAGGTGTAGCCCGAAACAGAACAACTATCATTATTACGCTACTGGTCACTACTCTGAACTGTGCGTGGGGGAAAGAGCCGACTGTTAACTGATGCTCAAAGGTGTTTCAGGAGCTTTTGTACAGCAAACTCACACTGTCCCCTCCCTGTGAAGCTGGGGCCACCAGGGGTCAGAGAGGGAAGGAGGCTGGACTGCCGTCCCCACTGCAGAGACCTCTGATGACTGCACTCGGGGTATGACTCTGTCAGCCCTTAGAGCAGAGGGAAAGAGAGGACTCCACCAGGAGTCCACATAGCCTGAGTGGCGGGCGCCAAGTCCTGGACACTTCCCACTGTCTCCTGAATGCTGCGCAGCCGAGGCTGTCTGAGGTGCCCACAGGCTCTGGCGACACGCGGCGCTTCTCTCCTTTAGAGGAAACTACGCACCCAGACCTTTGACCAACACCCCCATTTCCTTAGTCTCTGTCTCTCTTTCTCAGTCAACGTGCCTCTCCGAAGACCAGTTCTCACCCTTGGGTGGCCGCTTTCTGGGTGCCTGTCGCCCCCGCCCCAGCTGCCACCTGACTGTAGTCCCGAAGTCACATTCTACCCCACAGTACCGCCTCTACTGTACTGGCTGCGCCACTTGCCCTGGCCCGGCACTGACTCACTGTCCCTTGGCCTCACTGGCCGACTCTGCACCACGGGCCGTTCTCCCTCTGACTCCCAGGCTCCCACGCTTCCCCCAGCTAGGGGCACTCCCCAGAGAACCTGAACATGGCCACCCGCCACCCATCCACTCCTCTCCAGCCATGCGCCGTCCCTGGTCAGTATTATTTACTCCACCTACTAGACAGATGTCCCTGTGCCCTGTCCAGACCTGACCATTTGATGCCTCACCCGCTGGCCAGACCTGAACCTCTGTGGGGAAAGCCCCGCGCCAAGGAGCAGTGGCTGAAACGGGGCTCACAGTCATGGGTCTCCTGGAGTGGGGCCCTGAAACTGCCAATCCTCCTCTCCCCAATCCATTCCCTCGCCCCAGGACTCCTAGCTGCCGCCCGCGGGTCCTCTGCTCTCCCTCTGCTCCCTGAGCCTCGGTGGCCTCCCCGCTGTGCAGGAGCCGTGGGGCCTTGCTGCACAGACGCCCAGGCCCGCCCTGTGATTCGGAAGCTGGAGTGTGGTAGCAGCTGGGGAATCAACTCCAGTGAGTTTCTGCAAATGAGCCAATGGCTGCGCATGTGTGAGAATCTCAACTCACACGGTGCCATCGCTGTCCCGGGGGTTCCCTGGAGCCAGGCTGCACCCCTCTCATCTCCTCCCTGCCCAGGGGACCCTGCTCTTAGGACCTGATGACCCCGTGGGCTGAGGACTCAGCTGCCCATTCTCCCACAAGCTCTGGGCTCGCCTGGCCAGCGTCAAGGTCCCACAGCCACCTGACGTCTGCCGGCCTCTCCCCCAGAGGTGCGTGGCCCTGTCAGACTGGCCTTGGGTAGCTCCTCCTCTGCCTCCGTGTCCCAAAGCCAGCCTGTCGCAGACAGCCCCAGCCCCCCCCCCCCTTCTGCCTGTCATCACGGCACCCCGCTTCCACCACCATAGCTCCCCTTTCCCGCCCTTCGCCAGGAGAGAAGCCAGGTGCGGTTCACACATACAGATCCCTATCATCCGCAGAAAACCCAGTGAGAACCCCTGAAACTGGGCCCACTCCTCAATCACCTCCAAACCCAGGGGGCCCCTCTGGGGACCCAGGACAAGCATTCCCTGTTCCCAGGAGGCACACACACACACACACACACACACACACACACACACACACACACACACACACACACACACACACACACACGGGTCTAGGGAAGCTGTCTAAATCGGCCCCCACCTCTACCTTCCTTCTTTTCAGGGGTGATTGCTAGCCACATGAACACACCGTGTGGCCACATTAGCTTTGCTGGAAGGCCGTAAGCGCAGCCCTACTAAGTGCTGCTGGCCCCAGCTGTGCCGAGCAGGGTTACTCCAGCGGGGTCAGCCCAGAGCAGAGAGGCAGGAAGCTAGGGAGCGGGTCCTAAGTATCTGTCTGTAACTGACTATTTCTACGACTTCTGAGTATGCGGCAACCTGTGCATTTTTCTCACCCATCAACATGATACTAAAAATAGCAATCTAGCAAAACACACACCAAGCAAGCAGAAGGAAGAAAATAACACCGGCTAGAGTTGAAATAAGTAAACAAAATAAAAATACAAAATCAAAAGTTCTAGAGAGCTCCTCCCTCTGCCCAAAATGGTTACTGGGAAAGAGCAACTGAATTAATAAACACTGAACTGAAAAATGGGAAAGGGGGAAAGATACTCCCCCAATGACCTAGTTCAGGAATGAAAGGGAGAAGAGTGTGGCACCGTACAGAGATAAAAGGGGCGACTCTGGGAAAGCATGTGCCAGCCATCCAGATAAAACAGACAGAACAGACGCATTCCTAGAAGCACCAACACTGAAAAAGCAACAGGACTAAGTAGGACTCAAAACCTTCCCATAAGAAAGAGCCCACTGGTGAATATTTCCATAGTGCAAATCTCAATCTCTTAAAATGAAGAAAAGAAAAAAAGGGGTTGGAGCATTAGTACTGTGGGGAGGGCACTTCCCTTGCATATGGCTGACCTGGGTTTGACCCTGGTACCCCATATGGTCCCCTGAGCACCACCTGGAGTAACCCCTGAGTGGAAAGTCAGGAATAACCCGAGCATTGCCAAGCATGGCCACAACCGCCCCCAAATAATAATAAAACTTAATGACCACAGAACACTGAATAGGCATTTCAACAAAGAGGGTACTCAATGACCAACCAACAAGTTCAACCTCACCAGTCATTAGGGAAACGCAAATTAAATATCAACAAGATATCACACTAGGATGGCCTAAGAAAAAAGCCCTAGAAGACAGAAAATGGGCCAGGGCTATGTTTCGGTGGCTGAGGGCAGGCCTTGAAAGTGTGGAGGCTCCCGGTCCAATCCCTGGCACTGAATAACAAAGACCACTGCTCAAAAAGCAGACACCGAACCAACCAGAGAAAAACATAAACCATGCAGGGGCACTAAAATCACTGTGATGCTGCCGGTGGAGATGGAATCATGGCGCAGTGGCTTTGGAAAAGGCCGGTGAGTCCTCAATTAACGACCCACAGAACTGAAACAGACTAATACAAATGTCCGTAACTGTTCACAGCCGTAGAAGTCATCTTAGTAAAAAACAGGGAAACAAGCCAAATATCCCTCAACTAGGACTGGTGAAGTATGGCATGTCTACAGAATGGAATTACCATGCCAGCACAAATAAGGAACAAGGGACTATTCAAGATAATACAGGCTGGGGCCGGAGCGATAGCCCAGCGGGTAGGGTGTTGCCTTGCACGCAGCCAGCCCATGCTGGCCCGGGTTCGATCCCCGGCATTTCATATGGTCCCCAGAGCACCGCCAGGAGTGATTCCTGAGTGCAGAGCCAGGAGAAACCCCTGAGCATTGCCGGGTGTGACCCAAAAAAGCAAAAAAAAGAAAAAAAGATAATACAGGTGAATTCTGAAGAAGACAAGATGCCAAATAAAAGCACCCAGACTCTAAAAACCCACACCTAGTCTATCATTCTGCTTATGGAAAATGCCCAGCACAGGCAGGAATCTCTGGACTCAGAGAGCAGACTCAAAGCTGAGCGGTGGGGCGGGAAATGGAAGTGATTTAAGGAATGCGTGATTTCTGGGATGGGAGGAGACAGAGGTGGTGAATAGGTTGTGAACTTTATAAAGAGTCACCTACTTTGTGGGTGTGCAACAGAGCCACTGGACTTCACTTGATAATAGTGAATTCTGGGCTGGGAGAGAGCTCAGTGGGCTGAGTAGGACGGACATCTGGCTTCCATCCCCAGCCCTGCATGGTCCCTTGAGGGGGCATCACCCCAAGCCAGAAGAATGAAAAACATTTAAGATGCTGCCTTTTATTGCAGTAAATGAATTAAGAAACTAAAAAGCACATATACACACAACTAGCGCAACCCAGACCCACGATGCATCTATAATAAGTAAACAAATAAAATTACAATAAATATTTTAAATATCAAGTCCTTTGTGGAAGACTGCACAGTTTTGCCTTCGACAGCTACATGGCCAGTGGGTCAAATAACTAGCCCTAAACTCATCCTTCTTTCTCCCCTCTGTTCAACGTTCTTGTAGCCTGAGTTCCGAACCAGCATTATGAGCTCCATGAAAGTGGAATAAAATGAACCATGAACCAGAAGGAATCCATTTTCAGGTCTAATAACAAAACTGAATCGACAACTCATAGTCCCAGTGACCAGATGTGAAAAGTCCATTTGATTCATGCCTCCTGGCGGACTGAACATGGGGAGGTCAGTAGAATGAACACATTCCGGAAACTACCTACCATCACGGCTCCGTTATCCTGGCCCACAAATATCCGTCTGCTATCATGATGGTAAGCCATAGCGGAGCAAGGAGCTGCCAGGAAGACAAAGAGCATGTTCGTTACAAGCAAAGCTAAGCATTTTAGATCACGGTTCAAAGCACACTGTTGCGACGAGCCATTTATAACTTAGATGTCAAAATGTTCTGTTGAAAAATGAACATGAACTGAAAAATGTTACCAAAATCTCCTGCCATTTTCATTTAAGATTCTAATTTAAGGGGTGGAGAAATAGCACAAGTGCTAGGGAGCTTGTTTTTGCATGCGGCAAACACCAGTTCAATCCCTAGCATAGCATAAGGTAACACCCCCAAAACTCCAGCTCCATCAGGAGTCATTCCTGAGCATGGAGTTAAGACTACCATCGCGGGTGTGGACAACACCATCTTCCCCAATATAAAACCAATAAAACTGCTCATTGAAAAAACTTCTATGGGAGCAAGAGTGATCATACAGTAAGGAGGGCATCTGCCTAGCACACAGCTGACCTGAGTTTGATCTCCGGCATCCCATATGGTCCCCTGAGCACGGCCAGGAGTAATTCCTGAGTGCAGAGCCAGGAGTAACCCCTGAGCATTGCCAGGTGTGACCCAAACAAACAAACAAACAAAAAAAACTTCAATGCAAAACTTCCGGCAAGTTGGCAGGAGGATCCATTTGAGCGGAACTCCTGGCTATCAGTGGGAAAGACCCACAGACCAGAACTGAGCATGGGTGACCGTGACCCCAGCTCTGCCCTCCTCCTGCGCCTGTACCTCCCCTCTGCAGGGAAAAGGGCTGACTTCTGTAGAAAAAAGAGATTCCCAGGCCACAAGTTCCATTCTGTGGCACAGGTGGGCAAGCTGGGAAGCCATGCTGGAATTAATCTTCTTCCCCAAGAGTCAAAGACAATGCCACCCTGGTGATGACAGCCACACGTCCTGTTTGGTGGGACTGAAGTTGTGTGGTGGGGAGGAGACCTGTGCCCAAAGCAGCGGCACATGGCAGGCCAGCAGCTGTTTATTTTTTAATGCACCTTTTCCCTTTCAGATTCTGCCTATCTGTCTTCCAGAAAGCAAAGGCCAAGCCCTGAGCTTCAGAAAGTAGAAATTCTGGCTGGAGAGTGACAGTCCAGCGGGTAGGGCATTTGGCTTGCACATGGCCGACGTGGGTTCGATCCCCAGCATCCCATATGTCCCCTGAGCACTGCTAGGAGTAATTGCTGAGTGCAAAGCCAGGATTAACCCCTGAGCATTGCCAGGTGTGACCCAAAAGAAAAAAAAAAAGAAAGTAGAAATTCTATTAATTGTCTCCTGCTGAAAGTCAGAATTAGCCAGAGTGACAGTAGAGTGGGGAGGGTGTTGGCCTTGCACCCGGCCAACCTGGGTTCAATCCCGGCATCCCATAAGGTCCCCTGAACACTGCCAGGAGTAATCCCAGAGTGCAGAGCCAGGAGTAACCCTGAGCATCGCCAGGGGTGACCCAAAACAGCAGAAGAAAACAAAAAAGAAAGACATGGGAGCAGGGGTGGGTTTGGGCGTGGTTCAGCCTAAGACTTAACTAATCATGAGAAAATGACAACCAGGAACACACACCAGGAAAAAGAAACAACCAACCAGTCAACTGGGGATTTACTGTGAAATAAAGCTTCTTATAAATGAAGTCACCACTGGAAAATAGCTTAACTTAAAGTTCTCTCTTGACAATAGTCTGACTCTGCCCACCAAAGCAAAGAAGCAGACTGTACTGGATCACATCTAAAGGCATCAGTATGGCAACTGTATGGTCAGACCACAGGAAGAGAGATTTGAGATGCACTCAAAAATCTATCTAGGTCTGGAGAGATAATATAGAGGGCAGGGTGCTGGTCTGGCACACAGCTGACAGTAATTCAATCCCCAGTGCCATATATTAGTCCCAGGGCCCCGCCTGGAACAAGCCCTGATTACAGAGCCAGGAGCAAGCCTTGAGCACAGTTGGATGTGCTTCCACCTCCCACACCAAAAAAATGGACCTACTTGGAAGTGGGGTGCTGCAACTGAACACAAAACAACAAGAACTGATTACAGGCCAAATATGCCACATGACTGATGTTGGAGCTATAAAGACTATTGTGTCCAAAAAGTTATATCACACACACACACACACACACACACACACACACACACACACAAATACATATCCATATCACACAAGTGTGCTTTGATAAATATACATCATTCTTTAACAAACAATAAATGTATTAATAAAAGAATATTATCCTTGAAAAGTGAAAATGCGCTTTGATGATTTCATTTGGCTTACTTTTCAGTTTGGACTAGATCTTAATGCATTAGTTTTAGAATCTTTGTGAAGTTTTATGTCAAACGCTCTAACCAACTGTACACATTTGTTCAGAATCACTTTTGTGGGAAAAAACTGTGTGCTGAGTTATTTTAATGAAGTAAAAAAAATTCTGCATTTTGGAAAAAAAAAACAAAAACAAAAGGCTTCCATGGTTCATTTGTTTTGTATACAAAGATGCTTTGGCTTTTTCCTGGAATGGTTGGCTTTCTAGTGCAAGAGCTTTCTAGTAGAAAAGTAGTTTTCTGCTGGGAAAAACAAAAACAATAAAAATTAGACAGCCCCAGAATTTTTTAAAAAAGTAAAACAAATCATCTTTGTAATTAGTGGCCTATTAAAAAGGTACCACTGCAGTCCAAACTCATATGCTTAATATTGTACTTTGATAAATAAGGATTTTTTTTTTTTTTTGCCAATGGTTTGCGACATAGCCACATAACCAGGCTCTCTTACTTAGGTGCCACTGCTGGCAGACACCCAGCGGAGTAGGGCATCTGCCACCAGACTGTTTGGCTCACCACAGCAAAATATTTCCTGGCTGGCCCTCTGTGGATCTGGGCCCCCAGCCCGTAACTGGGGGGCTCGTGGGAGTATAATTTTGCAGACAGGCAACCATGCACTGTTATCCTTTTTTTTTTTTTTTTTTTTGCTTTTTTGGGTCACACCGGCAATGCTCAGGGGTTACTCCTGGCTCTGCACTCAGGAATTACTCCTGGCGGTGCTCGGGGGACCATATGGGGCAAGGCAAACGCCCTACCCGCTGGGCTATCGCTCCGGCTCCCCATGCACTGTTATCCTAACCAAAGCTGTTTACCCCTCTGGCTTCAGATTCTTCAATAATCTACTCAAGGGGAAGAGATCAACAGCCCTGCATAGCTGATGATTTCATGCAATGATCACACACACACACACACACACACACACACACACACACACACACACGAGGAATGCCTCTGCTTTTTATTTTTTACAGAAGATCATTTCCGCCCTGGGAGGCCATGGCAGGAGGTATAAGTGAATGGACTGCTCACGTGTACGCATACACGTACCTGTGCGTCATGGATCAGCCCGCCCCAGTCAGTGTCACAGTTGCCATCAAGGCAAAAGGTCAGATTGGTAGAAAACCACTAAAATGTCCCAAACTTGGGAGAACTGCACATAATTCTGAAGACCAGCATGTTCCTCCCACCCCACCTTATTTTCTTTCTCTTATTTTGAATTTGACTTTGAAGTGGAAGTCATCCCGAGACTGGCAAGCTAGTTCTTATTATCTGTTCGCTCTGTTTTGTCCTGGCAGATTCTGCACTTTCAGCAGCAGACACAGCTCCAGAGAGAGGCCATAAGAAGCACCGGAAGCAATGAACTGCTCAGGAGTCAGTGAAAGCCTGCAGTCGTCACCCACACCTAAGGGGCCACGTCCCGGCAAGGCGGGGGCTCCCAGCAGTGCTCAGGAGGCCCAGGGGCTCGTCCCAGCAGCCCTCAGCCAGCCGGGCTGGTGGCTCAGTGCTAGGATGTGGGGCCAGGGATATCCACGGTCACAGCCAGAAATATCGAGAGGCCATGGGATGCTGGACACTGAGCCAAGGCAAAGTCAAACCATTACAAAATCCCTCCGGCCCCTGCCTGCAGTTTTGTTTGACTCTGGTTTGGGGGCCACACCTGGCTGTGCTCAGGGCTTACTCTGGGCTCTATGCTCAGGGATCACTCATGGCATCGGCCAGCCCATGCCAGGCCAAAAGTCCTCCCCACTGGCTACTGCTGCCCCGCTCCCTGGTTTGCAGTTTTCACTCTTTCTAGGCACAGCTAGAAAGCTGGGAGCTCCCTGCAGAGAGTCAACTTAAGCCTGTTAGTATGAAGTTAGCATGAAGTTGAGCATGAAGTTAGTATGAAGGCCAGAAACAGTCTGAAGGCTAGCTGGGAGAGGGAGGGTGCTGGCAACTGGCCAACTCTGTGGAGCCTGCTTGGTAATTGGTCCTGTGTGTTGGCCAGGAAGCCAAGGGTGGCTCTGAACAGCAGGGCCTCAATAACCGCCCAGGCCCCTGTGGAGAGAACCTGGTAACAGAATAACCTCCAGGAACAAACAGCACACACACCCCACAGCGCTGCTCCTTTACAGCAGGCAGCAAACCAGGAAATCTAAAACCCAAACCATTCCCTCGGAGACCCCTGTGACAGTAGCTGGAGCCCAGCATGGGCCTGGGGGAGGTTTGGGCTTCTGAGGCAAAGCCTTCACCCCAGAAAGGCTGCCAGGCCAGGGCAGAGGCTGACGGGGACCCTGGGTTTCCTGCTAACTCCGTCTCTCTGCCACTCAGGGCTATTTTACAATCTCAATGCAAAAGCTTTATCTTCCAGATCCTCAGAACATCTCCAACTGCTTTAAGTCCCCAACAAATTGTGCTGAGTTGGGGCCAGAGCAATACTCCAGCAGGTAAGGTGTTTGCCTTGCACACGGCCAACCTGGGTTCAATTCTCCGGCATCCCATATGGTCCCCCAGCACTGCCAGGAGTAATTCCTGAGTGCAGAGACAGAAATAACTCCTGAGCATTGCTGGGTGTGACCCAAAAAGAAAAAAATTAAAATAAAAAAAAAAATTGTGCTGAGCCTTGAATCTCTCCATTGTGCTTGGAGTTTGTAAAAGGGCTAGTCAAGGGCCGGAGGATAGCCCAGCGGGTAGGGCGCGTTTGCCTTGCACACGGCCGGTCTATGCCGCCCGGGTTCGATCCCCGTGTCCCATATGGTCCCCCGAGCACTGCCAGGAGTAATTCCTGAGTGCAGAGCCAGGAGAAACCCCAGGGCATTGCCAGGTGTGACCCCAAAAGAAAAAAAAAGGGTTAGTCAAAAGGCTGGTCCTGGGGTCAGAGCGATACGGCAGCAGATAAGGTGTTTGCCTTGCACACAGCCAACCTGGGTTTGATCCCCGGCATCTCATATGGTCCCCTGAGCACCACCAGGACTAATTCCTGAGTGCACTGCCAGGAGGAACTCCTGAGCATCACTGGGTATGACCCATAAAAGGAAAAAAAAAAAAGACTTGCCCTGCTCGTGGGCAAACACAAGGGGCCCCGTTCAGCACCAGGACTAAGCACAAAGTACCACACGCATAAGGGAGGAGGACCAGAGAGAGTACAGCGGGCAGGACGCTTGCTTTGCCTGTGGCTGA